>VOQZ01000324.1:0-50851 GCA_008079305.1 Phytophthora palmivora | reverse complement strand
TTGGATTTCTTACAGCTGCATCCTTTAGTCCTCTCTGGTTGTGTCTGCACTTGGCAACCTTTGCATTGACAGCGAGGCGAGCACGTTCCAAACAAAGTCAAACATGGACAATCACTAGTGCAATTTCCATCTGTACAGGCACAATTGGTCGAGGTGTCGTACCAGCCATTGCCATTGCAGCCTTCCTCTCTGTAGGGAACGTTACAGGTGTGTCATTGCTGGTCATGGAGCTTGGAGTTGGTTCTGTGGCCCTGGAGGCTGGTAACGACGGACGAAAGGTCTTCTGTGTGCGCTTCTCAATGGCCTGAATGGCCTGGGCGATCTCTGCTTGATTGTGCTCCTGGTTCTTGCAGCCCACGCACTGACAGCGCTCAGAGCAGCGGCCACTGGCTGCGAAACACTCGCAGTAGAGCTTGAGACAGCTGGACTTTTTGCAATTACAGCCGCGTCGTCGAGTGCTGCGATGCGCTTCGTCAGGCTGAAGATGCACAGACCAGACGAGATGAGAACGATGGAGAGTCACGACAAGAACAAAGCTAGCGTACGTTCATCCGGGGGATGTGGAGCTCAAGGAACACTGGCCGCGAAAATTAACGTTTGGCCGAATTTTCGATTTGAATTTGAATTTCCGCCTCAAAATTGCGCCAAACACGACGATTTCAGGTTAAGAACAAGGTTAAGAACAAGAAGATGCGATGAGAGAGTTTCCAAAAGCACAAAGCCTCGATTGGGTGTCAATTAGCAACATTAAGCTACTTCTCAAGTAGATCTAGATGGTTGCTTCATCAGACACTTAGTAGTCCTCGTCACCGCCGAACATGTCCATGCCGCCGCCCATGTCGACCTCCTCTTCCTCACAACTTCCTCCTTCTTGGCCTCAGCGGCAGGAGCGTCGCCACCAGCAGGGGCAGCCACAGCGAAAGCCGAAGGGTCAGCCAGGAAAGCCTTGAACGGGTCAGCCTTCTCGAACGAGAAGTCCTCGCACTCGACAGCGATGGCAACCAGATCCTTGAAGGCGTTGGCGATCGAGTGGGGATCGACGCGAGCGTGGGCAGTCCCAGCTCGAGCGACACAGCGGCCACGTTGCGCAGACCAGCCACGAACTTGGCGCAGAGGTCGGCCTCCGTCAGTCCAGCACGGCAGGGTCGAAGATCGAGCCGTTGTCGTAGACCTGCTCAATGACGAGACCGTACGAGAACGGCTTGATGTCGAGCTTCTGCAGCAGAGCAGCCTCAGAGTTACCGACCTTCTCGCCCTTCTTGGTCAGCAGCACCTCTGTGACGATCTCAATCTGACCCTTCTGAATCTTGGTAGCGATCTGAAGAGCCTGGAAGAACGACGTCTGACCGGGGTCAGCGCCCGTAGGTCCAGGAGGCACAACGACATCCACGGGAGCAATGGAACCAACACGAGCAGGAGCAGGCACGCGGTTGGACTCGAGCACCTCACGGATCTCCGTCAGGTCGTCGTTCGTGAAGACGAAACCGACGTTGCCCTTGAGCAGCGGGATGAAGTTCTCGAGCGGGTGGCCCGGGTTCTTCTTCACGAAGTTGTTGAAGACCTTGCGCATGAGCGTGTTCTTGCCCATGAGCACTTCACCGCGGCCACGGAGGACGAGACGGATCTGCTGCATCTGAGCCGAACCGACATTGTCCACACCGACCAGGAAGATCTTGGTGTAGTTCTCGAGCAGAGACTCGAGCTTCTCGAAGTACTCGAGCTTACGTTCCTGAGAGAGACCCATGGCGAAGAAAAACGCAGTCGCTTGAACCAGTTAAGGAGACTTGCGCTAAGTTTTGGAAGTAAGAGACCATTATCAAGGGGTCTATAGCCTCAAGGCCTCGCTTCCACCAATTTTTACGACGAGGAAGAATTACGTTGGAACTTCCCCTCACTTTCCCCCGCAGCTAGTATTTTGTATGTGTCACAACACGACGAGGTGATTGGTGCATTTTCATCCGAGGTTATCTTTCGGTGTACCCCCCTGAGAGTAACCTCGACACGTAGCCATGTTGATGTGGCACACATGATCTCGGTCTATACTTTAACCAAGTGACGATTCCTTCAAATCTGGCGTCGACGTCCCCCTCAGCATCATTCTCCTTCTGATCTCATTGTAGCCATGTCGGAGGCACTCGCGAGCCGCGTGGTGCTGTACGTGCACGAGCTCCTACACTCGCCCACAGCGGACGAAGTGATGGTGCACACGCACAAGTTATTCGCGCGCATGGGTTTTCCAGAGCCGTATCCGGACGCTGAGCGCCTGGCGATCGCTGTGCTCACTGGCATCTTCACGCTCTTGGCGTACTTTGTGCTGTTCGGTAAGCGCCATCGCAGACGGAGACAAGTGCTGCAGAAGGACCTAGAGAAGGCGTACCAGAAGGTACAGGAGCTGCAGGATCGCTTGGCTCAGATGGAGCTGGAGGAGCGCGAGGAACCGCCCAAGGAGCAGATCCGCATCTGGATGGATGGTGCCTTCGACATGATGCACTACGGACACATGAACGCCTTCCGTCAGGCCAGATCGCTAGGTACGTACCTTGTGGTGGGCGTCAATGATGACGAGTCTATCACGGCTTGCAAGGGTGCACCCCCTGTGCTCAACAATGAGGAACGTATCGCGTCAGTAGAAGGCTGCAAGTTCGTGGATGAAGTGGAACCCCATTGTCCCTACATTATGAATGAAGAGTACTTGCAACGTATGATCAAGAAACATCGTATCGACTACGTGGTGCATGGAGATGACCCATGCATTGTCGACGGTAAGGATGTCTACGAGTCGGCACAGAAGCTTGGCAAGTACAGGACCATCCCAAGGACGGAAGGTGTCTCGACCAGCGATATTCTCGGACGTATGCTCGTGATGCACAAGACGCACCACACGCACGACCACTTTGCAGCTAATGGTCAGTTGTCATCGCGTATGCTGCAGGACAAGGCGAAGGAACGTCCGTCCAAGTTCTTGACCACGAACCGCATGCTGCGGCTGTTCTCTGTGGGTAACCACGAACCGCTGAAGGACGACAAGATCGTGTACATTGATGGTGCGTTCGACATGTTCCACGCCGGCCATGTTGAGATCTTGCGTCTTGCGAAGCAGCAGGGTTCGTACCTGATTGTGGGTGTGCACAACGACAGCGTGGTGAACGCCCATCGTGGACTCAACTACCCGATTATGAACCTCCACGAACGTGTGCTCAGCGTGCTGGGCTGCAAGTTCGTAGATGATGTGTTGATTGATGCACCGTGGCAGGTGACCCCCGAGATGGTGGCGTCGCTTAATTTTTCCGTTGTTGTGCACGGCACCCACCGCGACCAGCACCACCTGCCTGAATTCTCGCTTGAAGAGCACTACGAACACGCACGTAAGGCTGGCATCTTCCAGTTGATCCAGAGCCCCATTAAGTTGGACGTGAATGACATCGTGGCACGTATCAACGACAACCGCGAGCGCTTTGAGAAGAAGTTTGTGAGCAAGATGAAGTCCGAGGAAGAGTACTACGCGGATCGCTACGGCAAGAACAAGAAGTAAGAGGATAAGACCGTCGTAGACCGATAACACAGGAAGGTGATGGTCTCACAACTCGTAGCTGCTAGTTGATTACACGAATTCATGTTGCGTCCGTTACCAGTGCTGCCACGTCAGAATCTTGCTCGTCTGGTGCTCATAGGAGGGACGGCAAAGATCACTCGCCACTTTGGCATGCTTCGACGTACGTAGCGTCGGCTCGAACTCCTCGTTTCTCCCTAAGCTCTTGTGTCGTTGTAGGTGTGGTGCTCCTGCATCGGTCAGTCCGCGCGCTTCCTCGCCATCCGTTCGTTTCGCTCGTTCACAGGCAGAGCTCCGTGATCTCTGGTGTCCTCGGCTCTCTCGCTCCTTAGCGCTCCTGTCGCTCTCTGTCCTCGCTGTGACGTCCGTGTCCTGCGCTCCTAAACTGCCGATGGAGTCTGCCGACGCTGTGAAGGCGGAGGAACTATACAATGACAACGCCTTTGACCGTCGAGAGCTGCTGAACAAGCTCAAGGAGATGCACGCCGCCCACCCAGAAGATGTGGGGTGATCTGGCGTCTCACTCGTGCTGCTTATGATGTGTCCAACCTCAAGGCTACTAGTGCTGACGAGAAGAAGGAGCTTATGTACTATGCCCGAGATATCATCCAGAAGGTCTTGACATCACTAAAGACGTCGCTGCAGTGCACAATTGGTGGGTAGAATGATCTACTTACTCTATACAGGGGGAATTCACAACAATGTTGCTGTGGTCTAGGTACGGCATCATCCTGTCATCTATTGGAGACTACGAAGGCTCCAAGGTGTCAATTGCTAACTCATACGTGATTAAGAGTCACTGGGAGAAGGCAGTGGAACTCAACCCGTCCAACCCGACGACGTATTACTTGCTGGGTCGCTGGTGCATTGCCATCGCTGATCTGTCGTGGCTAGAGCGCAAGGCGGCAGCTGTACTCTTTGGTACGCCGCCCGAGTCTTCGTATGACGAGGCATTGAGCTTCCTACTCAAGTCGAGGACCTCGCACCAATTCGTGGAAGAAGCGCTCGTTGCTTATTGCTCAGGTCTACGAAGAAGAAGGACTATGCACGTCGAAGGAGTGGGTGAACAAGGCTTTGCTCCCCATTGGCTTCGAGAGTTTGCCTCCAGAAGAGTCAGAAGAAGAAGTGCAAGTCCACTGGAACTCATTTCGAAGCTTCTACACCGACTGACGACCACTGCCATACTAAGAACTTCTACCCACGTCAGTCCACTTGCATAGGAATCTTCTACCGCTTCCACAATAGCAACACGTTCTTACTGGCTATAAATCACATCATCCCACTCTATTTCCATCCAGTCATGACGAAGAGTACCGTAAAGCCGGTACATGAAATTATAGCCAATCTGTCGAGGGGGTTTGGCGCTCGGTGGTTATTAGCGGAAAGTAAGGCGCGAGACGTCCAGCCCAGTCCTAGTCGATCACTCGTCCGCCCTGCCTCGCGGGGGCCGCATCGCCTGCCTCCGCTGCCAGCACATCTACCTTCGCATCTACTGTCAAGAACTCCCCTTTCCCCGTCAAAATCTGCCCATTGGACGCTTCAATTCGCCCCTCGGAATCTTCATGGCGATCACATCGGACGAAGTGAATTCCTCGTCTATCGGTACCTGCAGGAGTCAGGTTTCCTGCACTCAGCCTTCACCTTTGCGTACGAGAGTCAGCTGGCCAAGTCCAGTGTCATTAACACGGAGTTACCGCCCGGAGCGCTCGTTTCCTTTATGCAGAAGGGCTTGCAGTATGTCGGCATTGAAGCGCATATTAATGAGGTTCGCTGGCTGTCACTATAGCGAGGAGAAGCGTCATTAACGAGCTGTTTTACTGCCTGCAGGACGGAACGGAGCGCGAGTGTGACGGCGACTTCTCACTGTTGAGCCGCACATCTGCCGCGTGGCGCAATCTGCGTCTAGTAGTGCCAGATCGTTCAAAGCTTCGAATAAACGGAAGCGGAAGGGAGATGGCTCGCCTGATGCTGTGGATGGTACGAAAGGTAGGGACGGATGATTGGATTGGATGAGTTTTCTGTGACTGATTGGGTTGCTGATGTAGCAGATAAATGGCGTAGATAAACTAGACAAGGAGGCGTTAGTACTACTGAATGGACATGAGAAGGAAGTGTACGCGTGCTCGTGGAATCCGGTGAAAAACATTCTGGTCTCGGGATCGAGCGACTCGACAGCAAGAGTCTGGTCATTGCCGAGTAAAGTGGAAGATAGCAAGGCAATTGTACCCAAGGTGTTGAACCACGGAACAGGACCACATAAGGATGTTACGACGCTCGAGTGGAATGTACGTGATTTTTTGCAAATTTTTATGAGGATGGATGAAATGACCATGTGGATGATTTGATTGTAGCACAATGGATCTCTCTTGGCGTCGGGAACGTATAATGGTAAGACACGAATTTGGGATGGTGAGGGCGAGATGAAACACATTTTCCAGTATCACAACGGACCAGTGTTTGCCACTCGATGGAGCAAGACCAGTTTGTTCTTGCTCAGCGCTAGCTTTGACAAGACTGTGGTTATTTGGGATGCTACGACTGAAACGAAGAGACAACAACTGAAATTGCATGACGACCCGATCTTGGATGCGTCGTGGAAAGATGACTCGACATTTGCTACGTGTTCATCAGATATGAGCATTTGTGTTGCTCGCGTGGGAGAAACGAAGGCAGATGTTGTGCTGCGTGGACACAAGGATGCGATTAACTCGGTCAAATGGGACCCATCTGGCCGATTTTTGGCGTCATGCTCAGATGACTACACGGTGAAAATATGGGACCCGTCTAAGGCTATTAGCAAGAAAGACACTGTGGATGGTGATGCCATGGAGGTTGATAGTAGCGAAAACAAGAAGGATGTGGAAATGGATACGGCAACCTCAGCAGCTCTGGTTTACACTCTTCATGAGCACAAGAAAGAAGTGTATACATTCCGTTGGAGTTGTACTGGGCCAGGCACATCGTTGCCAGACCAGCCACTGACATTAGCCAGTGCATCTTTTGATGGAACGGTAAAACTCTGGGACGCCGAATCAGGCTCCTGTAGGAGAACATTTGATCACCAGTACGTGGCGTGCGGTCAACAGCTCGATGCTATTTTACCAACTAACACTGGGTTCGTTTTTGATGCTGTAGATATCCTGTATATGGTGTTGCGTTTAGTCCGGATGGAGAGTACTTGGCTAGTGGAACAGTAGGGGGATGGTCAACGTTTGGTCACTAAAGGTGCGTCCGACGTAAAACGTATGAAACCTGTCAATTTGTCGAGACTAATCCGCCATTATGTTGCGCAGGACGGGTCCTTGGTGAAGACGTATCAAGCAAATGGCGATATCTACGAGGTCAACTGGAACAAGCAGGGCGACCAGATCGCCGCGTGCGTGTCCAGCGGTGACGTCGCAATTATCAATTTTCGATTGTAGTATTTACCCAGGAACCACATGCGAACAAGCAAGGGCATCCGGACCGAAGCAGACCGGGCACGAGAGGCCAGACGACCTCTATAGGAGGAAGCAGTCGCTGCTTTGCCCGACGTCCGGCTCATAAGGGCTAGAGCATAAACTCTCCGTTCACCCCGCGTTTGCTTTCAATGCCGCTGCCTTTTGCTTGCAGGTAGGCGCGTCGGCTCCACGTCTGCGGATGTGCTCGAGTATAACCGCAGCCGATGATACCATAGTAACCAGTATTCCGTAATACTACTTCAAGGTATTGTACCCGTATCACGAATCATGACGTTATCGTCAAGTGTCCTTGAACGTCCAACACCTCAACACCGGACTGGTTAATTCATGCCATCTTTTCATCCAATCAAATCGCCTCAACGTTTATTGTCGAGTCGTCCGAAGTGACGAAGAATGATCAGCTTCGACACGTTCTCGGGGCCTCGAGCGCGCGTGCGGGAGGCGGAATTGGACTCCGAGGGGTTGCTAGGGCTTGCAGAGGAGCCTGTGCCCATTCCAGAGCTGTTCCCGCTGCCATCTGCCTCGCCAGAAGCCTCAGACGACAGCTCAGATGAGTTCTACGAGAGCCAAGATGATAGCGACCTTTTCCACGAGCACGATGACGTCGACGACGTGGCGGTGGACCAAGAACATCCCAAGCAGGAACAGGAACAGGCCAGTGGTGGACGTATCCGCCAGCTCGTGGAGCTGTTGACACTGCAGAGTCACAATGTGGGCGACGCTCGCTCCACCCTCGTGGACAAGCTCCTGGGCGTCGTGAAAGTGCACGAACTGCTGCTTACACGAGCCACAGAGGAGCAGATTGCCAGTGCAGCGAATGACGCAATTACAGACGAGATCGTAGCGTCTGTAGATCAGGAGGAACGACGGAGGAATGAGCTGGCACTGAAGGAACAACAGTTGATGCCGCTATTGCCGTCAACTGCAACCACTTCAACTTCGAGTCGATTTGATCCGGGACAATTGAGTCCATTTCGTGTGCTGGAACTGGTGGATGTGCTGGATTCGACGACTGGCGGGATGGTCAAGAGAATTTTGACAAGGTGAGACAGAGAGCACCGTTGAATGCAAGGATGATACGAGACAATGAGATGGAGAGGGATGTCGAGTTTTGCAGATTTTGCTCGGCTTATGGAGATCATACTGCTGCGCAGCATAGGTGTCGACTGTGTGGAGTAGCAGGACAACATCGCAGTCGGAGTTGTCCGAATCGAGGAACTGCAGCTACCAATTCCAACGAAAATGCACCTGAAACTCCATTGTAAAAGCAGTGTCTACCGCAGAAGATCAACAATTTTGTACATTGTGCAATTCATGGGGGTGCATGCGACGGAGAGACACCGTTGCCGGACATGTGGAGTTCATGGAGCACATCGCAGTCAAAAGTGCCCTGCACCTTCATCGTCCTCTTTAGTGCCATGGATCGGGTCGCCAACGGATTTGAGAAAGGGGCGGAGGTATTGCACACATTGTAATGCATGGCGACCACATGCATCTGATGAACATCGGTGTCGATTTTGTGGTGTGGTCGGAGACCATGGGAGCAAGAATGTCCCCAACGGGCTAATGGATCGTCCTCAAGTCCTAGTAAAAACCGATATGCTCACCATGGTGATGATACGTCGCCAGCAATGTCACCAGGAAAGCCCACTGTATTCTGCTCATTTTGTAGGAGGAAAGCAGCGCATGCGACCAATGAACATCTTTGTCGTGTGTGTCGGGCTGTGGGCTTACATCGGTCCGATGGTTGCCCTCAACGCAGTAGTAGCAATACTGTGCTGTCATACTCGGTGGATGCTGCATCTAAAGTTCGTGATCGCGTACTGGAGACAATACCACAAGTGTTGCCACCCCCAGCAGCAACACTCGTGTGGCGTAGTCTTGACAAGGTCGGAGATGCTGATCTCATCCTACGGAAAACGTTGCAGCGACTTGGCGTTTGGGGAGGAGGGTCCCAAACTCCCATCACTACACCATACGCACCTCCAAGTGTCAGCACCAGCGGAGCAGAAGCGTCTTCAGATGGAGTTGCGAACCACCACAGTGAGGGAACCCACCGGTACCCTCCTGAGCTAAATTCTCCACCGCAACATGCTATCTGTACATCATCGAGTAACGCCCCAGCTCCGATCGTGCTGAACGAAGGACAGTCTAGTGGAGTTTACGTACTATCGTATGCTGAAGGTAATTCCGTGGTTCCAGCCCGCATCCTTAAGTATATGCGGTTGCTGATGCACCACGAGGTATCGACAAACGCGTTTTCCGTGGTGGTACGTTTTGATCCGCGATCATCGCAATGGGAATTAATGAAGCCTGGCATGGTATCACCTCGCTCGCTGCCGTCGAGTCCAACTTTAAGCACCAGCTACAAAAGAGGATGTCGCATTATACGCTGCAAACGTTGCTAGGAGCGCGTGATAAGCTGCGCGAACTGGACGCTGAACGACGGAAACTGCAACATCAGATGCTGCAGCGGACACAAGTTCACACACGATTTTGAGCTCAACACAAGCTAGATCAATTTAACGAGAGGAGGCTAGCAATCCAACCCCATGGTAGCTGTAGATAAATGGGACTATGAACATTTATTCAAACTGCAAGTATCCGTGTACAGCAAGGACGTTGTAAAGCGCATCTCAAATTAACAACTGCAACAATCATCAACGTCAACTATCGATACTGCAAAACCACAAAAGGTTCGTAACCTCCACAGTATGAAGTCCACAGCGCTAGGACCACAGATGTTGCGAAACCAACAGCACGCGTGAGCTCTTGGCGTTCATTCATTCTTCAATTTAGCTATTATCTAGTGCTACCCAAGGTCCAGCCTACGAAGTAACATGATCCAACCAAAGACACCAAGTAACATGATCAAACAGACACCTCATACTTTGTGTTGCGTTGATGCGGAGGGTAACTTATCCCCTCCCTGTTCTTGTCTACGGGCCACTGTGACTATGTTCAATGTGGTGATTCTTCGTCACTGGAGTTTTACTTGGTCCATATTATCGATCTTTGGTAGACGAACGTTCTTCTGGAGAGATCGGTCGTGATCCATCAAAGCCTTCTCTTGTGGAATTGCTTTGGCCACCTAGCTTAACTAGTTTCATCATGCTTGTGTTCACGGTTGGGATGTGGCTAATCTCAAGCTCAAAAGTTCCATTTGTAGTTCTGCTGAATGTCCTGCTATATCCTCCCCACGGGTACTTGGTCTTAGTGGCCATGTTTGGATAATTATCACCTCGGAACCTACGTATTCTAACCTGAAGTTTCTTAAGACGCCTAACTGGAAGAATAAACACGTCGATATCTGTAGTAACAATGTGAGTCTTCCTATTTTGTTCTCCCTAGCATGATACCAGTTTGTGGTTGTGAATAATCCCAAGGCATATCTTAAATTTGATATGCCATATTGCAAGTCCTACTTAAGAAACAACCATAACAAGCACATACCCGCAATGCTCTCTATGTATAATCAATGCCAAGTGAAGGCTTGTGGGGACAACGGACTGCTGATATACTTTAAAGTATTAGTTTCACGCATGGGGAGCACCATCGACGCATATACAATACTCCAACGAATTTTCAATTACATCTCGCGTGGGCTTCATTTTCCAGCACTACCAATTTCTGTTGGATGATCCTGTGTTTCACCTAGGCAGTGTCGCTATAAGGTAGTACAGGTACATGTTGTGCAACGATTGAGTTTTGTGTATGAACTATTTATCCATGACTGCCATGTATAACGCGTGCCTGACAGTAAAAACCACAACAACTTCTTACTCGACGCATTTCTGTATTGTTCTCTAACCACCGGGTTGTGCAACATATTTCCAAGTACTAAGTTACATGTATGATACAACATTTAATGTGCACAAGCGCACATCTATGCCTATTCGAGCGTTCCAAATATTTTCAAGTGCGCAGAGTTCTTTACACTATCGTCGACTACTTATACCTTGACATAGCTCAAACGAAATCTCCCGAGCTCCTTCCATGGACCTGAAGCAGCAGCCCACCTCGCAGCCGGGTTGTCCTCAAGCTGCCGTGCGTAAGATGCATCCACTTCCTCGCGCTTGTTTTTTAGTGACATTTCATCCACATACAGAGCCTCCTCCGGCGTGAAGGAAACCGGGGCAGTAGTAGCCAGTATGTCACCACTAATACAGAGCCGATGGCTGGGTAAATATTCGATACGCATACGGGTGTGGTAAGACGGCCCGTCGGCTCGTACGGACCAGTTGAATACCTGCAAGTATACCAAAAGACGCCCTGGTTCCTCCACCTGCATCTCACCGATGTAATCTCCACATAACCCCTCATTTCCAGTGGCCATACCATTTGGAAACTGCGAAAAAACGCGATCCTTACCATCCAGTACTAGTCGCATGCAGTCCAAAGATCCTGCGATGCCTTGAGTGGATCGGGCATGCAGTGTGCATGCCTGTACATCGATACCAACTTCAATGCGCGCCATTTGTGATATGATCTCAAACAATGTAAAGAGCGAGACTGCTCCATCATCACTATCGATGCTGCCAAGTCCGCTGATACGGTTGACGTCCACTTTAATTGCCTGCTCACAAGGCTTCCACACGGCTTCATCTACATCCAGTAGCCATTCACCATTCCATTCACTTTCTACAGAGTTTTGGGGAGGGTGTGCTCGCTCGAAATCCAGACCAGATTGGTTCTTCATCAATGTACGCGGAACACCTGGACATGAAGACATGCTGATGTACGTCTCGCGCATCTGAGCCACGAACGCATTCCAACCTGCAAAACTTTGACCACTTAGAATTTTCCGAACTCGCGGTCGCCGAGCGTGAAAATATTCGTAGGAATACACTGTCGCGATCACTTCCTCAGCAGCATTGGCAAGATTAACCAGCGAAGTTTGGGCAAAAATTTGTGTATCCAATCGGCTTTGGAGTTCCTGAATGAACAAGACAAAACACTCTCGCAAAGCATGCTTATCCAGCACCATTCCGGCATATTGACGAAAGAAACGCGCGCATCCATTGCCGAGTGTCCGTCGAAATGAACCACAATGTGGCATCAGCCAATACACGAAGAAGTGTCTCCAAACCACGTGGTAGAGCTGCAGGAGCTCCATTACCATCACGCTTACCATGAACAAACGATCCAGCTACGACTGTGTCTTCGTCTGTCCTTGCTTGATTAAATATCAATTTCGAAAAACAATTGAGTCTGCTGACCTCTTGTGAAGAACCAGCAAGTGACCCCAGCAAACTATCGTTGACTCCGTAAACAAGTTCGTCTACGAACGAAGCATATACGCTCAGGGGAGCCCAGTGAAGGAACGAGTATACCAGCGATAAGTTCCTTGACACAGACACAGTAGCTGTGTTCTTGTATTCCCATCGCAATTGGTCTTCCAGCAGGTCCGGAATCCTTTCCACTTCCATTCGTCGTGCCGTTTGTGTCTGACTTTTTGCCGTATAAGGTTTAGTATACAACGGAGCTGGTCTCGCCTCCATGGGAGACCTCCAGTCAGTACTCTTAGCCGCCAGACGCGATCCATCGTAACTTCCAACAGGTGATAGTCCACGAATTGCTTCTCCATACGGTGACACGCCACCTTCCATGTACCCTCCTTGATATTGCTCTGACGGAGCTCGTCGATACGAAATGACTGTAAATTCTGGTGATGCCTCAGCATGCATGACCCGATACAGTTTTTTTACTGCTTCTGTCGAGTTGTATTCCACGAAATTGTTGTCTTTATCCACAGCACAGCGTTCCACAACGTATGCTTTAAGTACATGTTTCATCAATCTCTGAGCCTTATTAGCTCCACTCTCCCAGTCATAGTACCATTTCGCGTACGACCTGCTGTTGAGATGGAAGATCAGAGGCTTGTCGTTCTCCATCTCCGTCGATTGAATAGTAGCCACATGTCTCGATGGTTTATCTAGAGTGCCGCCCATCCACGGACCCTCGGGATTGCTCTCGCTCTGAGTAGCAGCGTCAATCTTGTCCACTTCGACGCATTCCCCGGGTCGGAGACTCACGTCGCTGATGGCTTCGAAGCGAGCGAACATGGCCACGATGGAGGTGTCTGGGGGTGCGGCATCTGACTCGAACGTCACGCGGACACTAAGGGACGTGCCGCAGTAGCTGCGGTCGATGTGTTCTGGACAGCAATGTGGGAAGCAGCGCAGGATCTTGAGACCTTTGGTACGATTGCTCCTAGTGGCGCCAATGGACAAGTGAGAGGTAAGCGAGAACGACGAGAGTGTGGGGGACGTACCGTTTGTATTCGGGGTGGAAGAGCTGCGCGTGGCTGCACTCGAGGTGGAAGAACGAGACCCCCACCACCTTGGTCATCTCGGGCTCTTCAAGGGTCGACATCTGCAATTCAAAACTGGCGACTCTAAATTCTAGGACCTCATTTACGAGGTTTTAATTTCTATGACGATATCTGTGCCGTCTAAAGTAAAGCATCGTTTAAACGAGTAAAATCAACAATTAAAACTAGTCTCTTGAAAATGATTCTGTAGCCACACAAGGTTTAGAGAGGGTTATGTCGATAGGCAGGCATTTTGACTTGGTTTTTGTAAACCCCGATTCATTGCGTCCGATCTGACATAATTTCGTTAAGGTGCGATTCTTTGACTTGACTTTTGTAAACAACTGCCAAAAAGGGTGCAAAATGCTCGGTCTGTCCCAGCGCAGAGCGGCCATGGACCTTGGCCAATGACGGTTAGTGGAACTTCTTGCGTGAGAGTTAGTAGCTCCCCGCTGGCTGCGGGTTACTATCGTTGTAGTTAGGAATGTTACACTGTTAGGTGCAGGTCTCGGTCCAGCAGAACGATAAGACTGATTGCTCTCGTTGCGCGCAGCGCAAGTCACTTTCCGAAGTACATAGCAACCAGCCAAAACAACCGAGCGTGTATATTGAGAGTTAGGGGAGAATACGTAACTGCTACCGGCCACACGTTCAGTTTACTACAAATTTTGCGTTGAAGCAAAGCACACCAGCGCTGCAGGTGGAGCTGGGGCGCTGCCCTGGCTCTTCCACTTCGCTTCACACTCCCACTTGATCATGGTGAAGTGCTACTTCAACACGATCACAAAGGGATCACCTTGATGCTGTCAGGTGGTGCAATCAAGCTGCGCGGCATCGACGACAGTTGTACTTGGTAGTCTTCCATACTGAAGTGCGTAGTACTCAGTAGTAAGTAGCTTGGCAATCAGGTACAGTGGTGACGCTTGTCTCCCACCGCTTTTATTGAGACTTTCACTCGGTGCGGATGCATAGTACCTCATAGGATTACGGTACCGCTCAAACATCGCTTTCAGCAACGCCTTTGTCATGCCATCGGCGATCATGTCGTTGGTGCCAAGGTGGCGCGTCCGTACCTGCTCGTTCTCCACCAAGTGACATCCAGAGGTGAAATTTGTTTGTATGGGTTAGGTCTTGCTATGCTTACCAGTCTTGGCAGTTGCGTAAATGCGCCATTGCTTTCGCAACGTATTTCGGCGTCGCATCGCACAGCTGAGCTCCTCGCAGAGGTCAACCATCCACAATAGACCTCTTGTTTCCTCATCATTCACGACAATACACTTAGCTTCTGTAGTACTGTGTGCGCTTATCTCTTGCTTGCTTGATTCACACGAAACCACAACCTCATTCACGAACGTCACAAACCCGCTCACACTATTTCGGTCATCGCGGTTATTCGCGTTAACAGTATCAGTGTAACACGCCAGGTCAACATCGTTCAAATCAATAATGTTCACCACTGAGCTATATTTTCAGTATCAGCAAGGTAGCGTAGCGCATGCTTAGCCGTATCATAGTGAGTGTGGTCGAAGCAGGACAGATATTTACTGGGATGGCGCACAGCATGCGCGATGTCTGGTCATGATGCTGCGACCAGGTATTGCAGTGCACCAACGCGCTCTCTGTATAGAGGCGACGATTTCTCTTCGGTAGGCTGGATTTCCTCAGCGCGCAGCGCTTCCGGAGATGCTACCGCGTTGCACCCTTCCATACGAAAACGATTTAGCACCACTCGCACGTATTGACGCTGGCTGAAAATAGCATGTCGTCGCTGGTGATCAATCAGGATCTCCACACCTAGGATACTTCACTGGTCCGAGAGCAGCCAGTTCGTACTCTTCGCTTGATTGTTGCGCAACCTTAGCACACTGGTCACTCGGGTCCAGCAATAGGAGATCATCAACGTAGGCTGTGAGCAACATGTTCACTTTCCCCCCACTTTTCTGGCGTAGCGCCCGTAGTCAGAATTGAGCGCTCCAGTCCGATCTTCGTCAGAACCTTGTGTAGGATCTTGTCCCAAACGCACGGTGCTTGTTTCAACCCGTAAAGACTCCTCTTGAGTCTTCAATGCAGCGAGTTAAGTCCTCACCAAACCCTGGAGGCAGATCCATGAATACCTCTTCATCGAGGTCTCCATACAAGAACGCCGTCTTCACGTCAATTTGCAGGATTACAATGCATCCATGATCACACACCTGATCGTCTTGAATCTAATCACAGGCGCGTAGGCCTCACTGGAGTCGATTCTCATTTGCTACAGAAACCCTCGAATGCCTCATCTTGCCTTGTATCGCTTGATACTTCCGGTCACATCGCGTTTTAACGCATACACCCACTTGTACGAGTAGACAACTTTGCTCTTGGCTTCCGTTCGCAAACAAGAATCCAAGGCTTGTGTTGACGCTTGCAGGCCATCTCGACATGTATAGCCAACTTCCATTCTTTCCATCGCTTGGATCTGGCGGCGTGGTTGTGACTAGTAGTAAGAGTAGACACATCTTTGATGTTCAGCGTCGCCACACTCGTTACTACTTAGTCCTTGAGGTGAGCAGACTGCCGTCGTTTCCTCTTCGGTCATGGTGAAGCCCCATCACTATATCCTTGCAGCAGACGCTTTGTTGATACCCTATTAGCGTCGTCGTGTGCAGTACCATGGCTCCGCTAGGCGTTTGAGTCTCCCGCTCGGGGAGCATCTTCTTGTTTGTGATAGATTCTCGCTTTCTATCTCCCACGTGAACGACAGATTCAAGTCTTGAGTGTGATAACACCTGACCAGGGCCTGTCTTGAGCAGCTGGCTCGGTTGCAGGGTCTGTAGGCACCTCCGCTGGAGTCACGCACTCTCCAGCGAGTGTCATCTAAGTTGCGCGATCCGCAACTTGCTGCTCCGGTAGTGTCAGGTACGTGTCCTAATCGACACGCTCGGGGTGTTAGCAGGTAGTTCATGATCTCCATATTCGTAGGTGTTCAACAGAAGATTCTCGATGTACACATTTTGCACTGTGTACTGCTCATTTGTCTTCATGTTCCTTCACGACATGTTGTAACCGATCTCGTGGACAGGTTGAGCAGCTTGTAGCCCTTTGTCTTCATGCTGTAGCATGAAGAGCAGGAGGCACAGCTGGCCCGCGGGGAGAGCTTCTCCTCGCGTTGCCGTGAGTCGTCTGGGATGTGCACAAGCATTAAGCACCCCACGTCAGCAGCACGGTAAGGTCTGGGCGCCATCCATGTAGTGCTCCATGTGGAGTGTTCTTGTCTTTAAACGCCTGCGTTGATGTGACGTTGAGCGTATTGATTACATGTCGGAACGCCTCTCTCCACAATGAGGTCGACATCTGTGTGGAATGCTACATAGAACGGTCATTGCGCATCACAGTCTGGTCGCCACGCTAAACAAGAGTATTCCCTCGAAGATTGCACGGATCCGACGAGCGCGACTCAATAACAAGACCTCGACAGAAGGTCTCTGACTCCGTATTCAAAACAATTCACCTCCCCCGTCTGAGAACACCATTTAGATAGCACACTATTAATACGGTGCTCGAAACTGAGTTTTGATCCTTCGTAATCAATGGAGTTACATCTCGTTGTATATAAGGAGATAATCCCCTTTACAATGTGTAGCCTCGTCCACGATGAGTAGGAACTGATTCGCCTTTGATTTTGTGTCAACTTCAACGTTGCAGAGATCAACACACCGCTTCTCCAGCGGTTTAGCTGAGCGAGGAGGATTCGCGAATAATGTTGCGTTTCGTCTTTGACTCTAGGCAAGAAATGAATTCGTAGGAAGCAGAGCTCTGCTATTGCATTTGTGTACCGAAGTTATACTCCTGTCCTACCATTGGCTTAACGGTATCCATGTTCACATGAACTAGGCGATTGTGCAACAATGTCATAGGGTTGTCAACACTCCGGGTGTTAACGCTCAGTACATGCCGTTGCCAAACACCAACTATGTGATGATGTCCTCATGCAACTTAGTGAACAGCGTCAAATTACTGAATACATTAGCCGGTGCACCACTATCCAATATTCACTTTATCATTTCCGTAGGTGTGCACTGTTCATGTTGGCCCCCGCGTACAACAAGTACCGCACCTTGTTGTTCAGTGCGAGCCGGCGCGGCCGGCTCAACGTTCTTCACTATCAAAATATCTACCATTCCGCGCAGCGGTTGGTTGTTGTTGCTACCGGTGCTACGACCACGATACTCAGGGACCCCGCTCCGGTGCACCTGCTATCCGCATGTATTGCACTTCGTCTTGGCCTTACGCTTAGCTATGACTTAGCTGGGCTTTTTCAACGAAGTTATCATGGCAGCAGATACTATAACGCTTTAAAGTGGAAAGGTCACACTACTGTGTACTTCCTGAAGACAAAAGACGATGCCATCTCTTTCTTCCAGACCTACATGAATCTTATCAATCGACGTTCCCCGAAAAAGGCCCTAAGATTTACCGGTCGGATAATGGTGGTGAATTTCTCGCTAATGGTTTTTGCGACGTGTGTGCAACAGAAGGCTTAACGACTGAAATGAGCGACCAAGAAGTTCATCATCACAATGGTGTCATTGAGTGAACACATCGAACACTTCCTGATGCAGCACGAGCACTCATGCTTCAAGATAAGATTCCCCATTACCTTTGAGAATACGCAATACGAAGTGCAGTACACACACGAAATTGTGTCATGTCCTGTTCCGACCCCACGATGACACCTTTCGAAAAGGACAAAGTGACATATTTATCGGAAGTGACCCGCAACGAAAAGGACTCTTTATTTATGTTACGGTTGGTCGCATTCATAGTCGAGGATTCATCTTTTTAGAACCACATAGGTCCTCTGCGGCAACAACTGTCTCCGACCCACGAGACAACCCTCTTCGCATCATCGACGATAACGATAAAGCAAGTGATGACGAAAATTTCTCAGACAGCGAACCTGTCCCAACAGACTCAACCCTTCGGCACTCTTTATCTTCAACTCGGCTCGCTGAAATTACTGGAAAACCGGCTCCATCGAAACTCCGTCGTTCAAAACGAATCGCCAATTTGCCAACCAGTGTGGCATTAAGCGCAGCACTCGTGCCGTTGCATGACGTTACCCAAGAACCCGCAAATTTAACAGCAGTCAGAGCGTCAACAGAATAGCACCTGTGGGAGAAAACTATTCGTCGAAGCACTACGCCTTCGACCTGGTTGACCCTCCGCCTGGCGCTCATATTACTGGCCATCGTGTTCCGCGTGAAGCTAAGTGCACACGAGGACGTTGAACATCTAAAAGCTCGAATATGTGCACAGGGTTTCACACAAGAATTCTTGAAAGACTACTGCGAAACTTACACTCCCGTGGCAAAATTGACCTCGATCCGTGTTTCCGTTGCAATGGCAACCCAAACGGACATGTACGTACGCCAGGGCGATTTTCCCACGGTGTAGGGCTAACTGAAGTGCTCTATGTACGCCAGCCCCGCGGATTCGAGGAGAGAAGTCGAACCAAAGTTTGGCGTCTCAAGAAAGCCGTGTACGGCCTAAAACAGGCTGGGCGGGAGTGGAACGTGGAGTAGAACAAGTTTCTTGTTGCTCATTCCTACTCGGGAAGATGGTTATGTTTACATTCACCCTACTTATGATTTGGTCGTTTTGATTTATGTAGATGCGAAACGAGGCTGGTGAACGCCTGAATCGTCCAGGTGTATAGTACGCGTTCCGGATGAGAACTCTGATTTCAACCAGAACAACATCGATTAAATTACTTCAACCGAGGTGGCGTGTGTCCTTGTGTCAATCCCTATAGGTTCGTTTGTCTTCGTAACCAGGGAAATGCACCGCGGGCGAGTTGTCTTCTAGATGTAGGTCTTGGTCGCGGAGCCAGACGTAACTCTTAATACGGAGCCTCCACAGCGGTTAACCAGATATAAACAAAAAACAACCAATCCGAGTTATATGCAATATGCAGCCTCTCCTTATTCTTTTGGACCGTGAATAGCTCGGTCGATTCATTAGTCGATTGGCTGCACTTCCGGGATACTAGTCAATCCCGGTCGGCCTTCTTCTAGTCGCGCACCACTCCCTAATTGGGAGAAATTAATGTAAGCAAAACAATCCCTTCACACGACAGTAGTTTCGTTCAAACTTTACGTTGAGACTGATACACCAACGCAAAAGGTAATTGTTTGAATATGAAATGCAGGACCCCTTTCGATATGGAATGGGCAGATCACTCCGAGCGGCTAGTCACACCCGGTCTCCAACCCAATGTGGCAATACTTACGAGAGCCCCACGTTGGATGCCTTACCACAGCGCCTTCACACCACACCTAACCGGGCCTCCTGGTATGCTTCTTCAGGCAGGCTTGTCCGGCCGCTTGTGGGTTTATAGGTAAAAAGAACTCTGATTATATGTTATCTGTCCTATCTTTGGTTTCGCTGTAATGCATGCATGCACACTTTAGACTTGCTTTCAGTATACTTTCGCTTGCGTCATCATGGATGAGTGTTTCGCATTCAGTGTGTCTTCGCCTGCGTCATCATTCATGTGTGTTTCCCGTTCCTCATATCTCTGTCTGCGTCATCATTGATGTGTGGTTGCTTGATCTTGGGATCTGTCGACTCTTGGTTCTGGTTGACAGATGTTTCTTCTTCGACTGTTCTTCACTACTTCCTTGCACAGAAAGCAGATCTCGGTCGGCTGACTTGGTATCACTGTGATGAGTCTTTTCGTCTGGACTTGGTGCATCCAGACACCTTCGTTCAGACTTCATCTTCTTTATGGACCATCTAGACCTTTACGCTTCGTGGTAGTGGTGCTTGGTAAACTCCAATGGGGATTCATTGTCTTCATGTACTCGTGTAAGTGTGAGGCCACGTCAAAACTAGGTGGCTTGATCAACCATACTTGATTGAGAGCTCTTTCGCGCCTTCAAGCATAACTTGTCGTCGGGACCTTGGTACCGTCCAGGCTTTTTCGTCTGGGTTCTTTTACGTTTGGGGTCCATAGCCTTCCCACACTCCAATAACTTTCCATAACCCATTTGTTATCCACTTGTCACACGAAAATGGCCTTCCGATCCACCAATCAGGACCCATTTGGGTGGGACTCGGGAAAAATCCAGAGCCACATCGTGTCAGATGAAATACTCATCGGCTACAATAGTAAGCAGTCAATGATGAACTTAATGTAGGCCTTGAAAACTAAGTACAGCGTGAAGGACCTTGGCAATGCGCAATGATTTCTTGGGATTCGAGTAACGGTGGACACCACTCGTGGGATAACTACGATGGACCAAATCTAGTACGTATTAGAAGTGCTAAGGCGTTTTGAAATGGACGAGCGCCGCCCTCTCGAAAAAAAGGACCATATTGTACAGCCGCATAGAGGACCAAGATGCCGCAGACCAAGCCACGTATCGACAATCAGTTGGTGCGCTTCTCTATCTAACCCGTGTAACGCGGCCAGATCTTGCCTTTACTGTGAATCAAGTTGCATAAACCCATCACTAGAGCGCTGGACTGCGGTGAAAAGCATACTATGCTACGTCGAAGGAATCAATGACTGGAACCTAGTGTATCGCCGAAATGCCACATCGCCCCTGTTCAACAATATACAGACGAAGACTGGGCCAACAATGAAGAAGATCGAAAATCCATTTCCGACGTCCTCATTCAACTCTACGGTTGTTCAGTGTCTTGACAACAAAACGTCAACGGATCGTCTCGAAGTCCTCAACTATCGCCGAGTATAGCGCTGCTGACGACGGAGCGGAAGAGGCCCACCGGGTGCATATGCTGCTGCAAAGGCTAATGAAAGCGGAACACCGAACACCAATAACAACGATGATCGACAACAAGTCCATCATCAAACGATTGTTGAACGGTAAGAACTCAGACGCGCAGACGACGGTGGACAGCCGGTTTTTCGTTATGCGAGATGCAATGACGACCGGTATTTTACGCATCCAGTATTGCTCCACCACAATTATGCTGGCGGGTTGTCTGACAAAGGCACTGGGGACTGCTCGATTTCGGGAGCTGCACGAAGCACTCGGAGTCATGAAGCTACCCATCAGTGATGACGGGGAAGTGTTGCGGAACTCATCTTGATTGTAGCTACTGTAGTGATGACACTAAGTCGAGAGTGGTTCTTGTTGGTCCAGTGGCAGACTACACTACTAGTGTGAGAATAAACCACTCTCCGATTTGCGCTCCAACAATAGACACCAACTGTGTTTGACAGTAAGATGGACATGGCTTCAACTTCAGTAGCTGCTGGCTTGCGTAGCGAAACTGGTGCTTGAAGTCATCAATAGCTTTGATATATGTGTCCAATCGCACGTTGCGCTGCTACGACGGTTTTGCATGTCACGCTTGAGGAAACGCTGTTGATGCCTACGTGGTTGCCAAAGTGTACTTCAAGTGTAGGCCACAGTAGGAGCGGATCAGCATGCTCAATGACACTTGAGAAGCGAGACTGTAACTCTTCGTTCAGAGTCATGACGATCTCTCGTTGAGCAACAGGGAGGCGCTGCCAAAACCACTTGCGTTGCGCGTCATGTACCGGTCGTTAAGCCTCTAGTTCCGGCGCACCGGGGGCACCAGGTTGGAGAAGCCCAAGGTTGTACACATCTCAGCTTACCAAGTATTGTAGTTGTTTTTATTTGGCCTAGCATTAGGCGCGACGTGGTTGCTCGCATTCATGCACCGCGTGCATCGATGTTGACCAGTCATGGCTCCTTCAACTACGTCTCTTCTAACGTCATTTGTGTTCTTGAACTACGCGGTCTGCGTAGCAGCGCCGACTCTCAGCGAGACTGGAGGGCATGTGCGGTAGTTCTTGGCAGCTCGGACTGGCGTGTGCTAGCGCTAGCTAAGCTGTTGTAACTTCTGTAGCTGGGTTTCCTCGGTGGGGTCTGTAGGAGGTCAGGACGCGCTGCATCCACAGTATTCGCTATACCGAAGAAAATCCTTGAATGAGTTGACTTCGTGGGAGTGGTGTGGCTTCTGCGCCAAGAACGCTCATCGCAGAGCGTTGGCCTGTTTGAAGTGCCTCAGCTGGCCCGAATCTGGCCAATAGCATCTTGAGTTGGCGCTCGACACACATGACGCGCACTATCTCGACTCCTTCAAGTTAAGGCAGTTCAGGTGAATCGGTTGCAGTCAACCTTGCACCATCTGTCGAATTTGTCAGTTCACCAACCTACTTAAGGCCCAGGTATGGCTCATACCCTGATTATTGGTGGCTCCCCTTTGGCCGTGGATTACTATCGTTGTAGTTAGGAATGTTACACTGTTAGGTGCAGGTCTCGGTCCAGCAGAACGAAAAGACTTGTTGCTCTCGTTGCGCGCAGCGCAAGTCACTTTCCGAAGTACATAGCAACCAGCCAAAACAACCGAGCGTGTATATTGAGAGTTAGGGGAGAATACGTAACTGCTACCGGCCACACGTTCAGTTTACTACAAATTTTGCGTTGAAGCAAAGCACACCAGCGCTGCAGGTGGAGCTGGGGCGCTGCCCTGGCTCTTCCACTTCAGTTCACACTGCCAAAGCCAGCTAAGCGGAACCACTCGTAGGTGATCTTCAGTCCGTCAGCCAATGGTCTTAGCGGATTTGGCTGGTGGTCTCGTTAAGCAATTTATCCATGGGTGGATATATTTGGGTGCATCTCACACTACGTACATCCACCCAGTTTACATCAGTAATCAAATTTGAGTCAAGTTACCAAGTACGTGACAGAGGACCAAATGACTACGTAAGTGAATATGGGGCAGGTAGCTTCCTCGATCGTACACACAGGCGGTTTTGGTGAAGAGAATGGCAAGGAGGATGGAATCGATTAAAGCGGGGATTTCGACGAGGATCCCAACGGCGAGCTGCTCAGTGACGAGGAGGCTGGCGAAGATCTCAGTGAAGATTAGAAGAATGGGGATTCTGGAGAAGACGACAATGGCCATGACGTATCTAGAGAGCAGATCACACAGTAAACAATGGGGTCCTATTCTCGGTGAAGACTTCTACAGGCGGTTTACAGACTGTCGATTATGTGGAGTACCCCACGACCGATTATATTATAGTGATGCAGCTACGGCGAATACTGCCCTACGTTTCAGACGAGATTGTTACGGCGAGCACCGTCTCCACCTTTCTAAAGGCTTTGGGGAGCATCCGAAACCTGCTGCAACTCGCGCCATTGCCAGTCTCATATGTAGAACGACATAGACCGCGGGACCAACTTCATTAAGGCCATCATCAAGGAAGAATATCTCAAGCACTCATGTTGCTATTTATCAAGTCTTTTCGTCAGACAATTGGCTACAATACATGTGATCAGTTTGATAAAGAAGGCTGCCAAATGCAAACGTGACCTTTATATCCTTATCAAGGTGGTCGGCGTGTACCACAAATGTCGGTAAGCACCTTTACACATTTCATAGCCAACCCTACCTAGCAAAAGTAAGTGGGTTGCTTAGTTACTGTTTAGTATTAACTAAACTGTTTTGTACTAGCTAGGTATTGTCAAGATCTTTATCCAAAAATGGAAATGCTGATGAGCAAGGATGGCAATGCTGTCCCCGACAGGTTCATCGTAGCGAAGTGGAGCTGTACGACGGATCTCAATGAACAGGGACTGACCTTAGCAAGCGTGTGAAAACACTACGGTAAAATTATTGTTTTGGTTTATGTGGTTTATCTTCCTTACTGAAGATCAAATGCACGAAGCTCAGTCGGCAATGAAATATTTAGTTATCGAAAGCTATTCTCACGCCCATATCTGGATGCTATTTCTCTGTGTAGACGCGAGCTAATTTTGCTGCGCTTCCAAAGATGAAGGCAACGCATCCCGAATCTATAAGGACGCTGCTGTCAGACAAACCTACAACAGAAGCCAGGAATAAAAAATGGAACTGGAATATGTATCACACCCAAACTGCTCCTCGCGTGCTCGGAAAGGAAAATTTGCTGATTAGAGGGGAGCGTAGTTTTGGGGAGAGCGACCGAAAAGGAGAGCATGCTGTTGCTTGGTTTGAACAGATGGAGCGAATTCACAATTTGACCGAAAACAGTACCCTGGATACAATACCACCACTCTCGCCGCAACGAGAAGAGCCCATTGTGAGGGCCTCGCTACCACGAACAAGAACAAGGGTATGTAGCCGTCAGGCTACACGACATTGACAAGACCCAACAGGTTATGTTGATAACATGGTGGTGGCAAGCGTTGCCGCTACGCAGGCCATTCGAGACTTTCTCGCCATACCGGGTCCTGCACAGTTTATCAGCAAAACCACTAGGTCAACAATGGCCTATGTTAACACACGAAGAAAAAGAAAATAGATTAGGATTTGCACCATGTGAACCGCTCCATGAACGCTAACAGTACTAGCTGAACGAGTACCGCGGAGGACAGCATTATTTACGCTCAAGCATGGTGATTCATACAGCGTCGGCTACATCTGTGACCGTAAGCATGCTCGAATCTGGCGGGGTCAAGTGGGAATCCAGTATGTTTATCGGTATCAGGCAAGACCATCCGAGAGGTAATTCCTTGATGAGTGCGGACAAAGATGGTCTGCATCACTGCTTTGGAGCAATGCTGCAGGGTACTGACAAGCGAGTTGTCGTGCTGGGAAATTGTGATGAAGAGAAGGATCCGCTCTATAGATATCTTGTCTCTTTGTCGAGTGCAGTGGATTGAGCACATGAAATAGGTAAACGTAAGGCGTGTGAAATTGTAGCCAACGTGTGTGTGTGTCGTCGAGGCAAGCGACACGCAAACCTACTCCGCAAGCAGAAGTAACGCATGGAATGATCTCGGGAATTAGCCCACATGTGCTCCTCGGTACTTCCCGTCGACGTACAGTGTATGGACCAGCCCGAGGACGGGTTTTTCATGGCTGACCTGATGATATCGGATAAGCATGTGCATGTATCTTTGATGATTTTGCCCTTGGTTTGCACGCGTTTTCAACCTGGAATGACAACTGGGGCACGTCTTCCACCCTCTTGGTAGTGAACGCAGGCAGGTTGGTAGCCACTCGCGTACGTTCTGAGAGTATCCGGTTCAGTTAATTGATTTTGGTGAGTACCTGGACGTTCGTTGGTATGCGTTTCTTTGAGGTCGGGTTGGTGGGACAAACAAGTGCTACCAGTATATTAAAATGAAGAACGTTTTAGGGAACGTGTGTAGAAAGCAGAGCACCGCTCCACCATTTAAGCCTAGGGAAGCTTTAATAAGCTTCCGCAACTGTTCTACATCTGTTTCTATCATTGACAATGCCATACTAACTTAAATATTTGTATATTAGATACGCGTTGACTAATGAACTTCTACCAATCGTTTACATGAAATCTATGTAACCTGAACTGTTTCGTGACTCAGTGGATCCCACCCACAGTTCGCAGGAGTGACGTGCGTAACTATTTTTATGTAACCACATTACAGACAAGACGATCGACAAGCTCCTCACATCCATTGGTTTGTCGAAAGAGGACATAGATCATACTTACCAAGACAAAATGTATATTCGTTGCTAACTGCTATTTCTAATATTTCGTCCATACTGAAAATAGCAGAGCCTGAGTTGCTATGAATCTACTGGGAAGTTCTTCTGCTCTAGGCTATTGTTAAAGGTTGCCAACGTATCATGTAAACTCTGCGGTTTAACTTTTCCCAATTCGATACGAATCGATCAAATGTGTGATATAAAGTCGACTCACATTAAAAACCGCAACCTGCGCGGGAACGTACAACCTAATCACTCTCCATGACGTACTATAAGCGATATTCGCGTGCTTGTGGAATTATGATCACTCACATTACTTTCTTAGCTGGGTTAAAACATCTGCTCGATGCGCACGTTTGGAAAATGAATCGATACATATGTGTGCAAGCTACATCTTTCAATAGCAGCGTCGGGTGTTTTTTACATTTTACTCGGCTTTCTCTAAGAAAGGGATGTCTATTTATAAATCTCCAGAATGAAGGCAACAATATACATTCCATGGAATTGGAGGATTTTTATGTGATGGACGTCTTGAGTTTGATTTTCCGTTTCGCTAAGTCAGATCGATCTGGCTGTAAACGTTATTTACCAGAATACGTATTTGTGCGCCAGATGAGATTGCTAACTGAAGATGGTGGGGCGGCAATGGAAATGCCTCATTATCATAAAAACGGGGATATAAAACGTAGCCAGCTACATAGCAGCGATTACTAGAGAAAGTCTCGAAGCCATACAACCCGCTGTTGATATTAATACCAAAGCGTCACCAACTTTAGTCATTCAGCGAATTCCAACAGGCGTCACTTGGCTTTTGGGATATCGTACGAAGCGTTCGACTAGATTGAATGACAACAAGAAAAAATCGAGTGTTACGAAAGTGTTAGCGGTTTACTGTGCTTCCGACTTTAATAGCGTCGATACCTTCCGCTTGCAACCTTGAGTAGTTTTTCGGTAAATTAAGTAGTTGTCCACAGTTTGCGACGGGATGTACCGTCATGCTCTTAGCTTGGTGATGCTCGGTTTAATGAGGCTGGTGATTTTATCGATGCAACTTGTGCATCACTCTTGGTGCGCATTGTGACCGTACTAGATGTGACAACAAGTCCGGGTGATGAAGAACATGGGCCCCGTTACCAATACGAGATCAAACAATGCACAGCTGCCAAAAATGTCCGCTTGGGCCAATTGGTAACATCGACTAGTGAATCCTCCACCTCACCATTGTACTTCGTAACGTCGGCCAGGACATCTTCACTCGGTGTGCTGGTGGGTCCAACATCATTGGTTTGTGGTAGCTGATTGAGGGAAGTTGTCGAAGTGAAAAGCGCCAATCGGAGCTCTCCAGGTTTGAGTAATTGGATCAATTTCGAATTAACTCAAAGTTTAGAATATCCTGAATCTTTGTGAGACTGCCCATACTATTCTTTAGCTGCCCTCCCAAGATGAACTGATTTTGCTAGTACTAACTGCCTTCAACTGCCTAGCAACCATGAGTAATAAATGCAGGGATAGATCGCAAGTGTGAGGGCAGTTGACAACACACATGATCAGATATTTGTGACTGTCGTGTCGGATAACTGAACAAACGTCAACCGCTTTACCATTATCAACCTTGCGGGTGTAGCCCCACGAAATTTCGTTTGTATTTTGGTCCCTGTTAGTAACAGAGACAGCTTCAGAGACAGGAACGTATTTGGCTGACCTGCTCCGTCGTGGCAATGATGAAATTAAACGGAAAAATGGGGTCATAATTGGCAATGGGAGATGCCAGCAACATGAAAAGTGCTTGAGAGAAATTGAGAAAAACTCGACGAGAACTCGACCAATCTTTGGAGGAGGTGCTCGGCTCATGTCCTAAATTTGCTGATTCTAGACGTGTGTGAACATGAATTCTTTAAGGCCATATCCTCAAGGGGTTTTGCTATTATGACATATACCCGAGACCATCGCACGTTGATCAGCCCGTTTCTGACAACATTGGGCGAGACATAAACTGACCAACAGCGATCATTAGTCGTACCTGTTGTTACGCGGTAGTATTTGCTCCATGCATGTTTTCGCAGTTGCTCGAAAATAAGAGCGTATTAAAGAAGCTTGTTTTAGAACTGAATTGCGAAGCTGATAAGGACCTCTGTTTCAAACTGAGGGAACGAGATAACTTGGTTGGGGCCGGTGGCCATGGAACTATGTACAGTTGGACAGAGCTGCATCCTCTGCTATGGATGGGTGAAACTCGGGTCCATGCAATGTGCTCGCCCTGTGGAAAGGAAAAGTTAGTTAACTTTATAGGTCAAAGTTCGAAATCTCATTAGCAAAGCCACGTCCCAAGAGCAAGGGAAACGGGGGTCACCGATACGCGTGGGACGCTATTATCAAAGGCGGATTGAGCCAACGTGACGGGTAGGGTAACAAGTCGCAGTCGACGGGCGGTTCTGTTATATTTACATATATGTTAGGGAGTAGGTAGAACTACTTTTAGTTGGGAGAAACAGTGGTTTCAGAACCACCTTCTCTCAAGAACGACTAGATGTAATAATCACTGTCTTTTAAACCAAAAAAGCAGAGCAACCTGACTTCCTTATCTTGCTGGAGTATTTTCTTTTCAAGCAGCTTCCTCGTGGCAAACTGGTACTACTTCAGGGAGGTCCTCTTCCGGTGTACGCAGCACCATATTGCGACAGACGCCCTACTGGAGAAGGTCGAAGTCGTCACCGTAGGAGTGCGAAATGACACACCATGAAGGCTTAGCCCCTGTGAGCCTGGATGTTCGAAAATGAAGAGCAACGGGGGGCTGATTGTGGTACATGCAAGTGTAAGGGAATGTGGTAAACCTCCTGAATCTTGATTGATTAATGGGATGTTAAAGAATGTCACTCGACACCAGACGGTCGTGCGCAAATAGCGATACGTTTGCCGATGCTTCGTTAGAAGCTACGTCAGAGACCAAGTCTTAGAAAGACTGGCCGAAGGCAACGTGGTAGAAGGGTCGCCGTGGACTTGGCAGTAAGTTCGGAGACTTTGACATCACGGTGCCGTCTCGACATGGACAAGTACGACTTGATACTCGGGATGACGGGCTCAAGAAGTACAAGCTCTGGATAAACTGGTGCGGCGAAGCTATAGGGGCTAGGTGGCCTGTGGTCTTTGAGGTTATTGTACACATCCAAAGAAGTGGTGGGAGTCACTGACTCTGACAAAGATGTTGCGATGAACCTCAAAACATCAGACCGTGACACATTGTCTAGTGTGAGGAATTGCTACGGCAGCAAGCCCAACGCTGAAAGGCGTCGTGCCGTACGGCACTGACCAGGTGGATAATATAGAGTAATATAGGTCTACAGGCGGGTAGCACATGCAGCAGCGGTTGCTGAGGAGAGCGCCGAAGGTTTCTCCATTGTGGATAACGTAGTCCCACACACAGTCAAAGAATAGAGGAAAGACAAGACACGACATGTTTTAGCTTTCCCAAAACACCCCACCCCTCTGCGGCATTTTCACCCGTGCTGGTTTTGCTTCCCGGTGCTCAATACACTGTGCTTCGACAATGTGTTG
Source organism: Phytophthora palmivora (assembly GCA_008079305.1). Taxonomy (NCBI): domain Eukaryota; phylum Oomycota; class Peronosporomycetes; order Peronosporales; family Peronosporaceae; genus Phytophthora; species Phytophthora palmivora. The sequence goes on along the minus strand of VOQZ01000324.1, from coordinate 21,480 downwards.
TGTCCTTTCCGCACAGACGTAGGAGTACGAGCCTAGCTGTGGCTCTTGTACAGTGCCAAGCCCGGTGTAAGGGATTTGTTTTTTCAGATCAATCCATCCCGCTAATCATTTAACCTTTACGGCTTCAGCAATTGTTGTGGGTGAAAGTCTCAAAACTATAGGTTGGCATGTTCCTACACGACACCTGTCTATGGTTGTAAATCTCTTCGAGAGTGATCTAAATCGCCTCCCCCATTGCGTTCGTTTGTACGCAGAGCAGTTGCGTGCGAAATGGGCCTACTTGTGACGGGGTCACACGAGCACCTTGCTTAGAGGAAGCGTGCTATTAAGAGCATACAAACACTAAGTGAACGGCAGTTCACTAGTCCCTGGTCTTAGGGGACTTAATAGCCAGTTTAGCGTAAGTTTTAGACTGATTTATTTATAGTTAATTAGGTCCATTTGGCCTGTAATACAAATTACTAATTAACTATACTTTAACCTAATTATGCATATAAAAGGTAGGTTTAATGCTATTGGTTGGCCCTCATCCACCGAACCTACGTGGCAGTAGTGTGGCCCACACCACTCCAGCAGAGTATTAAAACAAATACTCACAGAAATACATCTACTTCTAAAGGCGGTACCCTTTCTGGGGTACCCCTTTCATGTAACCCCGTTACATCCTCCCCCAATTAGGTTGGAAACACCCCCAACCAATGAGGAGTTAGGAAGAGAGCTCCACTCTCTTTCCTGTCCTTGTCGATACCCATCGACGAGCCACCGTTGTGGCTTTAAGGCTTTCATTCAGCCTTTTTGCGCTTTCAAGACACCTAGAGGTTCCCACGTCAACCTCCCAAGATGTCCAAGAAGGCAAGCACCCGCGGCGCTTCGGCGCCTTCTAAGTCTAAGACCGCGAGGTCGAAGACTACTAAGGCCAAGTCGAAAGACAAGGCCGCTCCGCGCAAGGAAGCCCGCAAGGCGGCTTCCGAGGCAGGCAGCAAGCGCACCGCTGCTGCTGCCAGCCAAGAAGGGAGTTCGCGACGCAGTCGCTCGCGCTCCCTGTCACCCGACGATAGGCCGAACCCTCGGTCGCCTATCGGGACCACAGTCCTGGGTCAGAGTCCCCGGAATTTCATATCCCTATTATCACGGGATCAGTGTCTGACGGGGACTCTCCTGGATCCGCTAAGGATCCACCTTCTTCTCAGGATGCACCTTCACAGGATGCTCCTGCACAGGACGCTCCTTCGCAGGATGCTCCTGTCGATGATACTGAGTCATCAGAGGCAAAGGCAGCTTCGACGAACTCGCCTGCCAAGAACCTTACCTTAACCAAAGGTAAGGCTCGAGCCCAAGCTGCGAAAGCAGCTTCTCCAAAACCGGCTGATGAGGGTGCTGCTGCTGCTAAGAAGCGCGCAGCCCCTGGCTCTCCTACGTCAGAGCCTTCAATCGCAAAGGGATTCAAATCCCTGTTCGACTCCTCAGACGAGGAGGAAGAGGAGGGGGCTATCTCCGAGCCCCAAGAGATCTTCAATGATCTCGATAAACAGCAGGAGCGCTATCAGGCTGCTCAACTGCAAGGCACTCCTGTGCCTCAGAGGTAGCATCCTCTGCGCCTCCCACGCCGGTGTATCCTCGTGGATACTACCCACCGGATGCGGGGTCTGGGTCTCCCATGTTCTTGGAGCACCTCAAGGCCCCTCGTGGTCTAAATCATGGGCGCACTTCACGTGGCGCCTATGAGCGTTCTTTGGTTCAAGACGAACCACTCTTTGTCAATGACATCGAGGCCGCTAGGTGTGTGCTGCTTGCACCACACCGAATTCCTCTCAAGGAATTCACAAGTCTCCACAAGAAGCTGGAAGACCGTGGTGGGCTCTTCCCCGTGTGGGGGTACACTTGGGTACAGCCCGAGAACACCACAACCCAGACCCAGGCAGAAGGCCTGTTCTGGAGATGGGTTTCTCTAAAGAACTTTACAGTTCAGGAGTTGAAAGAACTCCGGGAAGATCGTCTGCTGTCCTATGTCTTTGACCAGCGCGATCTTCGCATTGGGTTTGCCACTTAATCGCAAAGCGGCAACTCCACTCCGTTATGGAGGGACTTAGACAGCAGTCTAAGCCCAGCGCTCAAGGCGAGCGCGGGTACGGTTCCGTCAACCCAGGGACCGTACACCGTAAGGCGGCTAAGAAGCCGCGGACTACTTACGCCCCGGCTGTTGATCCCAAATCTCAACAGCCTTCGGGCAGTCAACCCGGAGCCGGTCTTCCGGCTCCCACGAGTTCTGTGACGAGGGGTAACCCCGCCACTTCACTAGCAGCTGGCGCTTCCCAGAGCGCCGCCGCTCTTGGACGACCCGCTCCATATGGTAGTGGAGCTCGCCGTTCCGATCAAGGAGGGCAGGAGCAGCTCTCGCATGCGTTTGAGTACGCGGATCCTTCTCAGCCGTATCCTTCTGGACCCTCATCTTCGGGTCGGGACTCTGTGGGGTCCCTATTAAGTGACGAGGTCCGTCAACTTCGAGATCGCGTCTATGCGATCGAGACAGCCCTTGGGCTTGGACCTGGTGGTCAGGCTGCCTCTCAGGCTGGCAAGCCGGGGGCCCTTGAGGTCCTTCGTCAGGATTTGGACGCTCTTGGCCGTGAGACCCGAGAGCTCCACGGGCGTGTTGACCGCCGAGTTCCGGATTCCGCCCTGAAGGAACTCCGTCGAAGCTAAGACGCTCTAAGCCATGAGGTGCATGGTCGGATACCCTCTTATGAGCCGCAGGGGTACTCGTACCACTCGGCTTATGGGTATAGTTCTTACCCAAGTTCTTCCCACTCGGTACCGTCATACCCTTCGTATGACTCGCGTGGGTACCAGTCTGTTTATCACTCACAGACTCCGACACCGGCAGCTCCGGTTGTCCAGAGGACTCAGCCTCGTTTCGAGGAGGTGAGTTCTCACCTTGGTCTTCCTCCGTCCGAGAAGGAAGACCCAGCGGATCGTGATACCGCTTAAGACGCCCCACGTAGAACGTCGGGTGCGTCGCCATTGACTTTGGGAGGTCCATGGTATTCGCCGCGCCATGTCTGGCCAGGACCGCAAAGGGTCCGATGAAGCGGTGCTTCAACTTGTTGCTCTCTACAGAGCTAACCACCTTTAGCGGTAGGCTTTTAGTGTCTAGGAGAACTAGGTCCCCAACGTTAGACACGTTTAAGTTTCCCCGACTTCTTTTGTCTGAGTACTCCTTTTGTTTGTCTTGGGCTAACGCCATTGCGTCTCTAACCCGGCTGATCAACGTCAGCCTGTTGTCTATAAATGACGACAACTGTCTTCTTAAAGACTCGGGCTCAATTTCTGAGACCTGGGAGGAAAAGGCTTTCCGAGCCTCTCCCCCACTTACGACGGAGGCCACGGTGCCTCCCCGCAAGGTTAGCGGCACCTGGGTGTCGTAACCCATTCAAGTAGAACGGGGTAAACCCCGTTGATGCGTGTACCGCATTGTTGAGTGCAAACTCAACCATAGGAAGCTGATCCGACCAGGATCGAGGCGCTTCCGCACAGATACTGCGCAGAGTATCTTCGAGCACGCGGTTGACGCGCTCCGTCTGACCATCCGTCTGCGGATGGTCCGCAGTTGACATCGTCAACTTAGTTCCTAACAATTGGAACAGGGTGTCCCAGAACGCACCCGTGAAACGCGGGTCTCTGTCCGAGACTATGGTCTCTTGTAGACCATGATAGCGAAACACGCTATCTAGGAACGGCTGTGCAGCTTGTTTCCCGGTGACCTTGTCACGTACCGGAGCAAGATGTACCATCTTGCTCAAACGGCAGACAAACACCAATATGCCGGTGTTGCCCTTGTCATCGGTCGGCAGGCCGAAGACGAAGTCGAGACTCATCGACTTCCAGCAATCTGCTGGTACAGGTAGGCTCTGCAGTGGAGCCGAGGCGTGGCCCGACGGCTTCACCCTCTGGCATGTTTCACATGTCTTGACATAGTGTGCCACCCACTTATACATGCGGGGCCACCAAAATGTCTGAGAGACCATTTGGTAGGTCTTCTCCCGGCCAAGATGGCCACTTATCGGCGCATCATGCGCCTCTAGAAGTATGTCATACTTCAGATCCTCGTCGTTTGGAACGACAACCCGAGGAGGATCCCTAGGGTCTACTCTGTAATGGAGTAACCCATCGGCCAGCTCATAACGATGGAGCTGCGCCCGCTGTCGAGGCGAAAGCCTGTCGACTTTGGCGTCCTTACCATCGGACAAGAACTGCACCCAGTGGCGTGTAGTTCTCGTCCTCCTGATACGCTAAGCGTATCCGATCATATAGATCTGTCGTGACCCGACTGACATGAGCTAGCTCATAGTCAGGTCGACGCGACAATGCATCGGCAAGCACGTTGAGCTTGCCCGGCTTGTATTCAACGCGGAAGTTGTATTCCGCGAAGAATGACAGCCACCTCGCCATCCGCTGCGACAGATGCGGCGAGTTGGTGGCAGTCCCCAAGGACGCGTGATCAGTATAGATCACAAAGGGCCTCGTGCCCAAGAGATGCACTCTAAATTTGACAAGAGCGTACTTCATTGCAAGTAGCTCCTTGTCATGAACGGGATAGTTCCGTTCGGCAGCCTTCAGCTGCCTGGACTGGAAGGAGATGACACGTTCGTGTCCTTCATCGTCCTTCTGCAACAGCGCACAGCCTATTGCATAGTCAGAAGCGTCACAGACGACGCTAAATGACTTGTTTTTGTCCGGCAAAGCCAGGACTGGCGCTTGCTGTAAGCTCGCCTTGATGCTGTCAAAAGCATCCTGGTGCTGTTGCTCCCAGACCCAGTCGGCATCTTTCTTTAAGAGATCCGACAATGGTCGAGCTAGTTCAGCGTACCCTGCGCTGTACTTATGAAGATAGTTGGCTAAGCCCAACCACTTCCGGAGGTCCTTCTGCGACCTCGGGGTCGACCAAGCCGCTATGGCCTTGACCTTCCCTGGATCGGCGCGTACGCCGACCCTGCTGACAAAGCAGCCGAGGACTTTCATCTCCTCAGCTGCAAAGACGCACTTGTCGATGTTGGCATAGAGCTTGTTAGCTCTCATGACCTCAAACACTCGACGGAGGTGCTTCAAATGCACCTCCATAGCCGTCTGGCCACCTTCGGCACGGCTATGGACGAAGATATCGTCGAAGTACGTCTGAGCGAACGTACGCAATGGTCTAAACAATTGTGTGACCAAGCGATTGAACGTCGCTGGGGCATTCGATAGCCCCTGTGGCATCAATAGCAACTCCCAGAGCATCCCACTCGGGGTGCTCACTGCGGTGAGGGGAATGTCACTCTCCCACATCAGGATCTGGTAGTATCCGTCTACCAGATCCAGGGCGCTGTACAGCGTACAACCCGACATGTTGTTCAGCAATGTGGTGTAGCGGGATCAGCAAAATCTGCGAGATCGCTAGATCCAACTTCCCACCAATGCCCGGACACCGACTAACGAAGGGGGTCCTCCGATGATCCGTGATCTGCTGAACTCGCTCACCTTGTGTACCCGTCGGTTGGGCTGGATCTTCCTCTCTTGGTGACTGCTAAGTTGCTCGATCGGTGTTGGTTGAACGTCTTGGCGTGACGTTGGGGTCGTAGAGTGGCGTGGAAGTCTTCACACCACTCGCCAGTAGTAGATCCGGAGTCCAAGCGATTAGATCAAGCTTGGATCCGGCGGCCTAGACCTGGATCCGGCCTTGTAGTAATTCCTTTAGTGTTGATTTCCCTTTACGCGGGGTCCTTTGATTGCTCGGCGCTTCCTATAGCGCGATCTTGATACTTGAGAAACCGAAGATCTACCGGCTAAGCAATTAATACCGGGATCTTGGATCTGCACTTAGGGTAAGATACTAGGAGGTTGGATCTAGCCAATATATTATCTAGATATTATCAACCACCCTAGATCTATACACCTAAATCGCTATTAATACCGTAGGGCCAATGTAGTTCCCGTTTCCAGGCGCGTAGCGAAGCACTCGTGTCGTACGATGCAAATTCGGTTCTGATTTAATGTTAGGACCTATCCCATCCTGTATCCTATCCTTAACGACATATCGACTGATTACGCTATCCTGATTCTTGTCCTTTCTTGTCTTCACCATCATGGCAGTCGACATCTTTGCAGATCACCCTGGATCTGGACCATAAACATTAGATCACTAGTCGCAATGTTGTGATCTGGCCTTCTCCTTTCTCCAGTATCGTAATCGCCCCCTGTAATATCCAGATCACGCGTCTCCCGAGTCAGATCATGCCTTAATAAGGCTAGATCATGCTGATCCAATTCCAGATCGGCTAGATCCCCCTGATCTCCTTGACCTGGGGTTTCCATGCATGATCCAGCGATAACACTTCGTAATAAGTATGATCGTAATATCCCCAAGCTTACTCCATGCTGTTAATCCTCCAATCATCGTCCAGCTTTGCCACAATATCTCTAGGTCCTAGATCATCCGGATCCGCCTATAGATCTAGGTCCACAGATCGTGATCCAAGTTTCCTGAATGGAACCTGATATACGTACCGATCTAGGCTTCACGGCTATCGATTATAGCTTAGATCCAGGCATCCAGACTTAGATCACCAGTTTTCACAGTGTATATAGACATACTGCCACACCCATCTCGTAATCAGGCCAGTCCCATATCATCCATATCCTTATGTGATCCTCCCAACCCTTCGGATCTGGGTATATGCATAGATCGTATGTCAATACATCCATCACGTCCCACCCAAGGTGTCACTAATCTCCCTCAATCTTATCCATCAACTGGATCCATCACCAGATACATCCACATCAGCTCGTCATCTACTCCAATCACATCACTTCAGGTCCGATCACGTCTAAATCGGATCTTTCTTGGATATTCCAATGCCAAATCTTTCAGATCAACTTCACCACAGCAACACATCCTTGCGAGGGATCGGCGTCTGTGCCGGTACCGTCGCATTGTTCAGCTTGTTGTAAGCATGAACCAGACGCCACTTCCCGTTCGGTTTCCGAACGCAGAAGGTCGGCGTCGAGTGCGGGGACTTCGACTCCCGCACCATGCCCGACTTCGCCTTTTCGGTGAAGAAGGCATCTATGACCTCGCACTGCTCGCGAGGTAGAGACCACTGCCTCGTGACACAATACTTTGTGCCAGGCACGAGGTCAATCTCGTGCCGAACTCCCCGATCCGGCGGGAGTTGGGATGGTGGGTGCTTCGACACCACATCCGAGTATTCCTTCACAAGAGGATACACTGGATCCTCCGGGTTCTTGAGAACCTCAGAACCCAAGCGCGTTGCACGCTGCTTCGTGAACCCCTCCAGGACATCCTCGTCCATTACGGAGGAAGAGTTCAATCTTCAGGAGAGGACTCCGGCTTCAGAAGCACCATCTCCGCAACCTCCCCGGCCTTCAACTCGGCCAGGAAGTCCTTCATGGACAGTTCCACGAGATTCAGCAATGCTGACACCTCAGACAGTGCCTCCAGATGGACGGCACCTGCCCTAACTTGACGACCGGACACGCCGTCGAAGACATGGCATTGCTCTTCGACCGGCCGTGCCGGTGGAGTATCAGACTCCGAGTGTGGTACTTGGTTATCCACACGGGAGGTGCTCAACGACACCTCCGCACTCGTACTGGTCTTCTTGGCCCTGCGTGGAACTACGTTACCCACGCTAGAGACGCATACTGCGCTCTCGATCTTCTTCTCGGTCTCTTCGACCTCGCGTGGAACTATGTTACCCACGCCGGAGTCGCTCTCAGCGTCCTCCCCAGCGGCCTCAGCTGCTTGCGGACCTGTGTTACCCGCCTGGTCAGTGCCGTCCGGCACTGCCACAGTCGAAGCCCATACGGCGCGGCGACTCTCAGCGTTGGAACTTGCCGTCGTAGCAATCCCACACGCTTGGCAATGAGCCTTGGTCTCATGACCGGTTGCGAGGCTCATCGCAACATTTTCGTTGGAGTCCGTGACTCCTAGTACTTCTTCGGGCGCATAAACGCCTTGGCGACCATCTCTGGCGCCCCAGTCCCGGACAGAGGTGGGAACATTACTCACCAAAGCTCTGTCGGAGACTGCGGGCCGGCTAGCCCCAATGGCTTTGCCGCGCCAGTCGACCCAGGGCTCGTGCTTTTCGAACCACGGCATGCCCAGGATCAAGTCGTACTTGTTCATGTCTAGGACAAGGAACGACTCCGTGCTGTCAAAGTCTTCAAACTTTACAGCCAGGTCCATACGGACCCCAGGTACGTTAACCACCGTACCATCGGCCAGTCTCACCGAGACCTGGCCCCTGCCTTTGCTTCCTCGCAAAGCATCGGCATACTTGTCGCCATTCCGCGCGACCGTCTGGCGTCGAGCAAAGTTCGTCGACGCCCCAGAGTCAATCAGGACTCTAAAGGGATCTCCATATCCCCGTACACTCGCGTGTACCACGAGAAGTCCGCCGCTGCTCTTTCTCGTCTCGAGAGCACCCAGGCTCCCAGGGGCTAAGCCTCCATAGCGTGCGCCGTCCGCACTCCTACTATGGGGACTTAGATCTTCCCCAGTAGGGCGCCCCGCCCCTACTGGTGACCCCAGTTCCCCTGGCGCTTGGGTCGCGGCTTCTGCCACGGGCCCCTCGAGCCCCTAGGTTTGGAAGGGAACTTCCTTTGCCCTCCCGCAGGGCAGACACGTTGCATGTGCTCGAGCTTCCCACATCCGTAGCAACGGATGGAGCTCTGTACGGCCGTACCCAGTTCCATGGGTACCGGCCCGGTGCTAGCTCCAGCTGCTGGAGCTCCTTGCACTGCGCCTGACGACGCATTGTGGCCTTGCCACACCGACGTAGGAGTACGAGCCTGTCGGTGGCTGTACTCCTCTTGGAGGGCGATCTGGATCACCTCCTCCATAGTGTTCGCATGCACGCGGAACAACTGTGTGCGGGATGGGCCCACCTTCAGGCCATCCATGAACACGGTCACTTTAATGTGTTCAGGAAGGGGGTTCCCTACCAGAGATGCAGCGAGTACTCGCATCTCTTGGATGTACTCATGCAGCTCACGCTTCCCTTGTTTACAGGCAAGGAAGCGCGAGCGCTGGCGATACTCATAGTTCGCCGGAAGGAAAGCGGCTCTAAGCTGTTGACACAGCTGAGCCCAGGTTGTGAAGCAACCCGGCGTTGTCGCTTCGCGCGTGTACGCCCAGGTCTTCGCCCGACCTCCTAGGTTGGACAGGGCGAAAGCGACCCGAAGTCGCTCGGTCGGGATTAGAGCCGCGTCCATCGCGAGCTCGACCTCTCGGACCCAGAAGTGGAGGTTCTCCCCCTCCTTTCCCTCATAAGGATTAACCTTAAGCCTCAACGGCTTAGGTTGGGCTGGCTTCATCTCAGCCACGGGGGTCTGCAGCCCCTGTACGTGGGCGATAAGCCCTCTCTCGTACGTGTCGAACGCCTCGATGCGTTCGACCTGCTCGGCCGGCGTAGAAGCCGCCAAGCTTCGGAGGGCATCTCCTCCAAAGATGCCCACCATCTTCCGGACCGACTCAAACTGAGAGTCGGTCAAATGAGGGAACTTCCCTCTATCCATCCTGGCTTACCTTGTAGGAGCCACAGAGGATTCAGGTAGTCAATCTACCCGCGTAGGCGTGGATTGACTACAAGTGCTACCAAGTGTGACGGGGTCACACGAGCACCTTGCTTAGAGGAAGCGTGCTATTAAGAGTATACAAACTCTAAGTGAACGGCAGTTCACTAGTCCCTGGTCTTAGGGGACTTAATAGCCAGTTTAGCGTAAGTTTTAGACTGATTTATTTATAGTTAATTAGGTCCATTTGGCCTGTAATACAAATTACTAATTAACTATACTTTAACCTAATTATGCATATAAAAGGTAGGTTTAATGCTATTGGTTGGCCCTCATCCACCGAACCTACGTGGCAGTAGTGTGGCCCACACCACTCCAGCAGAGTATCAAAACAAATACTTACAGAAGTACATCTACTTCTACAGGCGGTACCCTTTCTGGGGTACCCCTTTCATGTAACCCCGTTACACTACCCTTAGGCTGTTAACACCATCATATTTGTTCAGGATGGGGTTTCCTAACAGAGATGGAGGTGGACAATTTGCAGTTCCTAAATTGTTCCTGCCTGTTCAAGCAGGAAATACCGAGGACCATACTACATCGGCAGCGTCACGCTTTTCTGTTTGGTTGTGGCTGAATATAGCTTGAATTCTTTGCTGCATTGCGTGAAATTTGGCGTCGACTGGCTCCTAGTCTGCACCACGTGCCGCAGTCTGTGTCATTGCCAATGAAGTGCTTACAGGACAGTGCGTAACTCTAATTGGACACTTGGTGTTGCTAGTACTTACGTTTCTTAATAACAAATTCAAACGCTTGACAGTAACTCGGCCAAACTCGAATTCCATCGGTTTATAGACCCCAAGCATGCCATAGTGATCACCGACGAGGAAGATGCAATCATTAATAAAGTCAAGGGGCTTTCAGAATTTGTCGGTCCCGATGGCATCATTTACGATAGCATCGTACGAATGTAGAGCTCTACATATTCGTTCGATGCTATCTTAAGTGGATGAATTTGGTGACTGTACTAGTGAAGTCTGACAAAAATGTTGCCATTGGCCAGTATACACTTCGTTACCTGCATTGTTCATCACTAGAGGAGACATATCTTGCTAACCTTATTAAGTGAGTCCTTACTATCTGCTCTTTTACTAAGGATAGCTTTGTCTGAGTCCTTGATAATGCCTGCACACTCTGTGGGGAACTTATTAACGCTCTTTATAATGCAGGAATTGCTTCACTTTTCCATGCTAGTGTGAAATATGCACCATCACGGAGTAAGATGGCTCAATGCTTTCAGCCTTTCAGTAGCGACTCTCAAAAAAACATTTTGCTTTCAAGCTCTTGTCGAACACGGTTTCTTGATTTGTATATATCCAGGTGTACTATACAAATTCACGTATTGTGCTCCAGCATTGAACTACATTCCGTGATACTTCCTAGTTTGACTCGAGATATACGCCGTAGCAAAGAAGCATATTCCATCCACAGCTCTTCCACCAAGTACAGTACACAATCGGTTATTGCAGAATTGTACAGTAAACAATCGATTATTGTAGAAATCTACCGGGGTCTGCCAATTTACGTATTTCTGATTCTTCTTAGAATAGACACCGTTTCATGTTAAGGACGCTCACGGTGAGGCAAGAAAGAATATCTGCTTTTCCTCCTATTCGACTTGGACTCAGTATGCTTAGACGCTGTTAGCGCTAGATGATGACCACACGCTCACGACGGAAGACAGCAGCGGTAATATTTTTGTTTGGAGAAATAATTACGTGGCTCAGGAGGAAGACGATGAAGTCCATTTCGACATTGAATTTGCAGCTGGAGGACGTTTTTTTCGGTTCTCGTATTTTTCGGTGCTCGGGATGGGATAGCGATGTTGGTGCATAACCAAGGTGTTCTTGAAGGTAAAAAAGGTTACAAGGAAGCGGTATGAATGTGAAGTGATGCGCGATGGTGACTACTTGGAGAAGAACAGCGCAGAATTCATACAAGGTATTATCATTACACGCGGTACTCACGAAGGTAAGAGGGGCTTGTGTCGTTCATCACGTACACCTGGAGCTGATTAACAGTTTGCACATCGATGTGGGAATGGCAGGTCAAAAGTACTACCGGGTGTACGAGGTTCAGCATTGTCGTCTAGACCATGCGACTCACACTATACGTGGACTCTCGTCTGGTGGAGGAGACCGAGCTGGTAACTTCAAGGACGCAAATGATACGTGATATCAATTGAAGGAGATCTTCAGAGTGCGTTTGGATGTGCAAATGCGCGGACACGAGTGGGCTACAAGTTAGTCGATCGAAGCTATCGAGGTGAATGACTGGCCACAGGATTTCGCGTGAGATCGGACTTGTCTTTAAAAAGGATACTCTTTTGTGGGAAACATGACGAGGAATACGCCTGATGAAGGACGGGTGGATATAGTATCGTTCCAAAAGCAACGTGATGGCGATTGTACTACAGCATGAGTGGAATACGAACATCACAGTCGAAGTGGCTGCAGCCTGGATGAATACTACCTCAATGCATTAATTGATGACGGTAGTTCATGCTTGCAGGCATCTGCTAGGAGTTTCAATCATCGGTATCGAAATCAATATCCAGGCTGTAATATCCACAGAGTGGAGCCTAGCAGAGTAAAATAGTAGGAAGGGCAAACAAGAGTTACGTGTACACAAATCCACGTTTTGGAGGATGTGATGTCAGCACAATCCAAAGATGGCATGAGGATGCAAATTAATTTCTTTCTGTCATGCCACCTTCCCGTACGCTGTGGAAAGGAGAGACGTTCGAGCACTATGGATGTGTGACAATGTGGGGACGGCATATTTCGATTTCAAAGCAGGTGCCTGAGTAGTGGTGTAAAGGCACATGGCATGGGAACAATGTGCACCATGACGAGCAGGTGACATGAGCCTCTTGATAGGAAACCATGAACAGCCCAATTATGATCTAGAATCCGAGACAGTCGTTGAGATGGCTACACGAATGCAAGTGATCCAATAAGCGAGTGAATCTGTTGCTATCAGGGTGGGTGGACACTCATTTCAACATATTGTGCTGCCTATTTTGCAGCATAATTGCGCACTAGAACTTTGTGTGAGCGATATGTGGAGATACTGTCGTTGTCGACGAGAAGCAAAAAGGATTCACACAAAATATGTCCAGCAGGGACGGCGAAGCGCTAAATAGTGTTGTGCTGTGATAGCGAAGGCTTATTCTATACGCTCCACACCTTTCTCTTCATCAATGTTAGCTTCGACTTGGAGTGCAGTTTTCAATTTGTGATGAAATGGATAGCACCAGCATGTCGTATGCTCTGGAATGCTCGTGTTGCGATGATGGAGGACATCATGTCAACTTAGTAAGCAGCAAATCATTCTTCAAGTATGAAGGATACAAGAAAAATCCCGGACATTCCGGACAACACCATTGCTACCAAAATGGTATGCCAAACCGAAACACACTTCCCAGCACCACGGGCACTTACTTGACGAACAATTCAACCGCAATGACAATGGAGAGCAGATTCCAATTGATGAAATATTCGATCTACTTGAAAATTGACACAAGTAGAAACGAGCAAAACTTGAAGTGTTTACCAGAATTGACACCAATATGTAGCGCTACGACAACATTATACAGCGTGTGGAGGACCATTTTCTGACTCACGTCAACCTGGTCAACGATGAAGATAATTTCTCAGTGATGCAAATCAATCTCATGGCCGATGCAGATAGCAAATGCTGGATAGGAAATGGGCCGTTCCGTTGCATAATGACATCGAGGGTGGATTTCTCGGTACCGAGGCAAATCTCCAGCTGACACGAATACGATCGCTGACTTGATGAACAATTCGACCATGTCATCATGAACGAAAAGGAGTACGCCAAGGGTGGACAGCACAATACAATTTCACAACGGCTTTTTTGTGGTGAGATCGTATCATTTGCCGATGTGCGAACGACTAAGCGAGGACGAGCTACAACTTTCAAAACAAAGTGGTACCAATACCGACATGACTTGGACGGCGACGTCGGACTCGTTCAATATGGCCAGAACGATAGGCACGGCAGTACGAAGCCAATGATCCAGTGTTCGAATACTGGTGTACCCGAAGATTGTAGGACGCCCTACTTCACCCGGATGACGCTGTGTGGACAGAATAAATTTGCTGCTGTGGCTTCAATTCTCGTCCAACCAAGTCCGGAGAAGTTGTATCGCAGTTGACGTCGTGCTCCTAATTGCTATTGAAAACAGACACGGTCAATGAACGATTAGCAAAGGAGAACGAGAAGGATAGGATTGAAAAACGAGTGCAAGATCAACAGATCTGCCAGACTGTGAGCTATGCGTTCCATTCGTCTTGAACCTGTTGGACCAAGGCGATCCCCACGCCATTCTACGCAGATTTCGGACAAACTAAAATTCCTTTTCGACTGTCCACACTCGTGAAATTATACTGGCGTGTGGAGGACCATTTTCTGACTCACGTCAACCTGGTCAACGATGAAGATAATTTCTCAGTGATGCAAATCAATCTCATGGCCGATGCAGATAGCAAATGCTGGATAGGAAATGGGCCGTTCCGTTGCATAATGACATCGAGGGTGGATTTCTCGGTACCGAGGCAAATCTCCAGCTGACACGAATACGATCGCTGACTTGATGAACAATTCGACCATGTCATCATGAACGAAAAGGAGTACGCCAAGGGTGGACAGCACAATACAATTTCACAACGGCTTTTTTGTGGTGAGATCGTATCATTTGCCGATCATGTGCGAACGACTAACCGAGGACGAGCTACAACTTTCAAAACAAAGTGGTACCAATACCGACATGACTTGGACGGCGACGTCGGACTCGTTCAATGCGGCCAGACCGATCGACACGACAGCACGAAGCCAATGATCCAGTGTTTGAATACTGGTGTACCCGAAGATTGTAGGACGCCCTACTTCACCCGGATGACGCTGTGTGGACAGAATTAATTTGCTGCTGTGGCTTCAATTCTCGTCCAACCAAGTCCGGAGAAGTTGTATCGCAGTTGACGTCGTGCTCATAATTGCTATTGAAAACAGACACGGTCAATGAACGATTAGCAAAGGAGAACGAGAAGGATAGGATTGAAAAACGAGTGCAAGATCAACAGATCTGCCAGACTGTGAGCTATGCGTTCCATTCGTCTTGAACCTGGTGGACCAAGGCGATCCCCACGCCATTCTACGCAGATTTCGGACAAACTAAAATTCCTTTTCGACTGTCCACACTCGTGAAATTATACTGGCGTGTGGAGGACCATTTTCTGACTCACGTCAACCTGGTCAACGATGAAGATAATTTCTCAGTGATGCAAATCAATCTCATGGCCGATGCAGATAGCAAATGCTGGATAGGAAATGGGCCGTTCAGTTGCATAATGACATCGAGGGCGGATTTCTCGGTACCGAGGCAAATCTCCAGCTGACACGAATACGATCGCTGACTTGATGAACAATTCGACCATGTCATCATGAACGAAAAGGAGTACGCCAAGGGTGGACAGCACAATACAATTTCACAACGGCTTTTTTGTGGTGAGATCGTATCATTTGCCGATGTGCGAACGACTAAGCGAGGACGAGCTACAACTTTCAAAACAAAGTGATACCAATACCGACATGACTTGGACGGCGACGTCGGATTCGTTCAATATGGCCAGAACGATCGACACGGCAGTTCGATGCCAATGATCCAGTGTTCGAATACTGGTGTACCCGAAGATTGTAGGACGCCCTACTTCACCCGGATGACGCTGTGTGGACAGAATAAATTTGCTGCTGTGGCTTCAATTCTCGTCCAACCAAGTCCGGAGAAGTTGTATCGCAGTTGACGTCGTGCTCCTAATTGCTATTGAAAACAGACACGGTCAATATGAACGATTAGCAAAGGAGAACGAGAAGGATAGGATTGAAAAACGAGTGCAAGATCAACAGATCTGCCAGACTGTGAGCTATGCGTTCCATTCGTCTTGAGCCTGGTGGACCAAGGCGTTCCCCACGCCATTCTACGCAGATTTCGGACAAACTAAATTCCATTTCGACTGTCCACACTCGTGAAAGTATACTGGCGTGTGGAGGACCATTTTCTGACTCACGTCAACCTGGTCAACGATGAAGATAATTTCTCAGTGATGCAAATCAATCTCATGGCCGATGCAGATAGCAAATGCTGGATAGGAAATGGGCCGTTCCGTTGCATAATGACATCGAGGGTGGATTTCTCGGTACCGAGGCAAATCTCCAACTGACACGAATACGATCGCTGACTTGATGAACAATTCGACCATGTCATCATGAACGAAAAGGAGTACGCCAAGGGTGGACAGCACAATACAATTTCACAACGGCTTTTTTGTGGTGAGATCGTATCATTTGCCGATCATGTGCGAACGACTAAGCGAGGACGAGCTACAACTTTCAAAACAAAGTGGTACCAATACCGACATGACTTGGACGGCGACGTCGGACTCGTTCAATGCGGCCAGACCGATCGACACGACAGCACGAAGCCAATGATCCAGTGTTTGAATACTGGTGTACCCGAAGATTGTAGGACGCCCTACTTCACCCGGATGACGCTGTGTGGACAGAATTAATTTGCTGCTGTGGCTTCAATTCTCGTCCAACCAAGTCCGGAGAAGTTGTATCGCAGTTGACGTCGTGCTCATAATTGCTATTGAAAACAGACACGGTCAAAGAACGATTAGCAAAGGAGAACGAGAAGGATAGGATTGAAAAACGAGTGCAAGATCAACAGATCTGCCAGACTGTGAGCTATGCGTTCCATTCGTCTTGAACCTGTTGGACCAAGGCGTTCCCCACGCCATTCTACGCAGATTTCGGACAAACTAAATTCCATTTCGACTGTCCACACTCGTGAAAGTATACTGGCGTGTGGAGGACCATTTTCTGACTCACGTCAACCTGGTCAACGATGAAGATAATTTCTCAGTGATGCAAATCAATCTCATGGCCGATGCAGATAGCAAATGCTGGATAGGAAATGGGCCGTTCCGTTGCATAATGACATCGAGGGTGGATTTCTCGGTACCGAGGCAAATCTCCAGCTGACACGAATACGATCGCTGACTTGATGAACAATTCGACCATGTC
The DNA here is from genome assembly GCA_008079305.1 of Phytophthora palmivora. Taxonomy (NCBI): domain Eukaryota; phylum Oomycota; class Peronosporomycetes; order Peronosporales; family Peronosporaceae; genus Phytophthora; species Phytophthora palmivora. The sequence goes on along the minus strand of VOQZ01000324.1, from coordinate 4,740 downwards.
ATCATGAACGAAAAGGAGTACGCCAAGGGTGGACAGCACAATACAATTTCACAACGGCTTTTTTGTGGTGAGATCGTATCATTTGCCGATCATGTGCGAACGACTAACCGAGGACGAGCTACAACTTTCAAAACAAAGTGGTACCAATACCGACATGACTTGGACGGCGACGTCGGACTCGTTCAATGCGGCCAGACCGATCGACACGACAGCACGAAGCCAATGATCCAGTGTTTGAATACTGGTGTACCCGAAGATTGTAGGACGCCCTACTTCACCCGGATGACGCTGTGTGGACAGAATTAATTTGCTGCTGTGGCTTCAATTCTCGTCCAACCAAGTCCGGAGAAGTTGTATCGCAGTTGACGTCGTGCTCCTAATTGCTATTGAAAACAGACACGGTCAAAGAACGATTAGCAAAGGAGAACGAGAAGGATAGGATTGAAAAACGAGTGCAAGATCAACAGATCTGCCAGACTGTGAGCTATGCGTTCCATTCGTCTTGAACCTGTTGGACCAAGGCGTTCCCCACGCCATTCTACGCAGATTTCGGACAAACTAAATTCCATTTCGACTGTCCACACTCGTGAAATTATACTGGCGTGTGGAGGACCATTTTCTGACTCACGTCAACCTGGTCAACGATGAAGATAATTTCTCAGTGATGCAAATCAATCTCATGGCCGATGCAGATAGCAAATGCTGGATAGGAAATGGGCCGTTCCGTTGCATAATGACATCGAGGGTGGATTTCTCGGTACCGAGGCAAATCTCCAGCTGACACGAATACGATCGCTGACTTGATGAACAATTCGACCATGTCATCATGAACGAAAAGGAGTACGCCAAGGGTGGACAGCACAATACAATTTCACAACGGCTTTTTTGTGGTGAGATCGTATCATTTGCCGATCATGTGCGAACGACTAACCGAGGACGAGCTACAACTTTCAAAACAAAGTGGTACCAATACCGACATGACTTGGACGGCGACGTCGGACTCGTTCAATGCGGCCAGACCGATCGACACGCAGCACGAAGCCAATGATCCAGTGTTTGAATACTGGTGTACCCGAAGATTGTAGGACGCCCTACTTCACCCGGATGACGCTGTGTGGACAGAATTAATTTGCTGCTGTGGCTTCAATTCTCGTCCAACCAAGTCCGGAGAAGTTGTATCGCAGTTGACGTCGTGCTCATAATTGCTATTGAAAACAGACACGGTCAAAGAACGATTAGCAAAGGAGAACGAGAAGGATAGGATTGAAAAACGAGTGCAAGATCAACAGATCTGCCAGACTGTGAGCTATGCGTTCCATTCGTCTTGAACCTGTTGGACCAAGGCGATCCCCACGCCATTCTACGCAGATTTCGGACAAACTAAATTCCTTTTCGACTGTCCACACTCGTGAAATTATACTGGCGTGTGGAGGACCATTTTCTGACTCACGTCAACCTGGTCAACGATGAAGATAATTTCTCAGTGATGCAAATCAATCTCATGGCCGATGCAGATAGCAAATGCTGGATAGGAAATGGGCCGTTCCGTTGCATAATGACATCGAGGGTGGATTTCTCGGTACCGAGGCAAATCTCCAGCTGACACGAATACGATCGCTGACTTGATGAACAATTCGACCATGTCATCATGAACGAAAAGGAGTACGCCAAGGGTGGACAGCACAATACAATTTCACAACGGCTTTTTTGTGGTGAGATCGTATCATTTGCCGATCATGTGCGAACGACTAACCGAGGACGAGCTACAACTTTCAAAACAAAGTGGTACCAATACCGACATGACTTGGACGGCGACGTCGGACTCGTTCAATGCGGCCAGAACGATCGACACGGCAGCACGAAGCCAATGATCCAGTGTTTGAATACTGGTGTACCCGAAGATTGTAGGACGCCCTACTTCACCCGGATGACGCTGTGTGGACAGAATTAATTTGCTGCTGTGGCTTCAATTCTCGTCCAACCAAGTCCGGAGAAGTTGTATCGCAGTTGACGTCGTGCTCCTAATTGCTATTGAAAACAGACACGGTCAATGAACGATTAGCAAAGGAGAACGAGAAGGATAGGATTGAAAAACGAGTGCAAGATCAACAGATCTGCCAGACTGTGAGCTATGCGTTCCATTCGTCTTGAACCTGTGGACCAAGGCGATCCCCACGCCATTCTACGCAGATTTCGGACAAACTAAAATTCCTTTCGACTGTCCACACTCGTGAAATTATACTGGCGTGTGGAGGACCATTTTCTGACTCACGTCAACCTGGTCAACGATGAAGATAATTTCTCAGTGATGCAAATCAATCTCATGGCCGATGCAGATAGCAAATGCTGGATAGGAAATGGGCCGTTCCGTTGCATAATGACATCGAGGGTGGATTTCTCGGTACCGAGGCAAATCTCCAGCTGACACGAATACGATCGCTGACTTGATGAACAATTCGACCATGTCATCATGAACGAAAAGGAGTACGCCAAGGGTGGACAGCACAATACAATTTCACAACGGCTTTTTTGTGGTGAGATCGTATCATTTGCCGATCATGTGCGAACGACTAACCGAGGACGAGCTACAACTTTCAAAACAAAGTGGTACCAATACCGACATGACTTGGACGGCGACGTCGGACTCGTTCAATGCGGCCAGAACGATCGACACGGCAGCACGAAGCCAATGATCCAGTGTTTGAATACTGGTGTACCCGAAGATTGTAGGACGCCCTACTTCACCCGGATGACGCTGTGTGGACAGAATAAATTTGCTGCTGTGGCTTCAATTCTCGTCCAACCAAGTCCGGAGAAGTTGTATCGCAGTTGACGTCGTGCTCATAATTGCTATTGAAAACAGACACGGTCAATGAACGATTAGCAAAGGAGAACGAGAAGGATAGGATTGAAAAACGAGTGCAAGATCAACAGATCTGCCAGACTGTGAGCTATGCGTTCCATTCGTCTTGAACCTGGTGGACCAAGGCGATCCCCACGCCATTCTACGCAGATTTCGGACAAACTAAAATTCCTTTTCGACTGTCCACACTCGTGAAATTATACTGGCGTGTGGAGGACCATTTTCTGGCTCACGTCAACCTGGTCAACGATGAAGATAATTTCTCAGTGATGCAAATCAATCTCATGGCCGATGCAGATAGCAAATGCTGGATAGGAAATGGGCCGTTCCGTTGCATAATGACATCGAGGGTGGATTTCTCGGTACCGAGGCAAATCTCCAGCTGACACGAATACGATCGCTGACTTGATGAACAATTCGACCATGTCATCATGAACGAAAAGGAGTACGCCAAGGGTGGACAGCACAATACAATTTCACAACGGTTTTTTTGTGGTGAGATCGTATCATTTGCCGATGTGCGAACGACTAAGCGAGGACGAGCTACAACTTTCAAAACAAAGTGGTACCAATACCGACATGACTTGGACGGCGACGTCGGACTCGTTCAATGCGGCCAGAACGATCGACACGGCAGCACGAAGCCAATGATCCAGTGTTCGAATACTGGTGTACCCGAAGATTGTAGGACGCCCTACTTCACCCGGATGACGCTGTGTGGACAGAATTAATTTGCTGCTGTGGCTTCAATTCTCGTCCAACCAAGTCCGGAGAAGTTGTATCGCAGTTGACGTCGTGCTCATAATTGCTATTGAAAACAGACACGGTCAATGAACGATTAGCAAAGGAGAACGAGAAGGATAGGATTGAAAAACGAGTGCAAGATCAACAGATCTGCCAGACTGTGAGCTATGCGTTCCATTCGTCTTGAACCTGGTGGACCAAGGCGATCCCCACGCCATTCTACGCAGATTTCGGACAAACTAAAATTCCTTTTCGACTGTCCACACTCGTGAAATTATACTGGCGTGTGGAGGACCATTTTCTGACTCACGTCAACCTGGTCAACGATGAAGATAATTTCTCAGTGATGCAAATCAATCTCATGGCCGATGCAGATAGCAAATGCTGGATAGGAAATGGGCCGTTCCGTTGCATAATGACATCGAGGGTGGATTTCTCGGTACCGAGGCAAATCTCCAGCTGACACGAATACGATCGCTGACTTGATGAACAATTCGACCATGTCATCATGAACGAAAAGGAGTACGCCAAGGGTGGACAGCACAATACAATTTCACAACGGCTTTTTTGTGGTGAGATCGTATCATTTGCCGATCATGTGCGAACGACTAAGCCAGGACGAGCTACAACTTTCAAAACAAAGTGGTACCAATACCGACATGACTTGGACGGCGACGTCGGACTCGTTCAAACGGCAGAACGATCGGCACGGCAGTTCGATGCCAATGATCCCAGTGTTCGAATACTGGTGTACCCGAAGATTGTAGGACGCCCTACTTCACCCGGATGACGCTGTGTGGACAGAATTAATTTGCTGCTGTGGCTTCAATTCTCGTCCAACCAAGTCGGAGAAGTTGTATCGCAGTTGACGTCGTGCTCCTAATTGCTATTGAAAACAGACACGGTCAATGAACGATTAGCAAAGGAGAACGAGAAGGATAGGATTGAAAAACGAGTGCAAGATCAACAGATCTGCCAGACTGTGAGCTATGCGTTCCATTCGTCTTGAACCTGTGGACCAAGGCGATCCCCACGCCATTCTACGCAGATTTCGGACAAACTAAAATTCATTTTTCGACTGTCCACACTCGTGAAATTATACTGGCGTGTGGAGGACCATTTTCTGACTCACG
>VOQZ01000323.1:0-69337 GCA_008079305.1 Phytophthora palmivora | reverse complement strand
GAATTTATTGAGGGATTGACACCAGGATTTGCCGAGTATTTGAGAACTATCGACGCCAAGGAGACTGACAAGAACGTGTTGGAACAATGCAGTCAACGCTACGCTACATTGACAGCAGCACTTGAACAACGGGGGCTGAAGCTCCGGAGTGATTCAATTCTCTGCAAGAATTTCATCACAACGGGATCCGGGAGCATTTGGAGTATCGTTGACACAATGGAGGAGATGAACTTCCTCTTCACCCACACGGACTATGCCGAGCGGTGCGACCGGAAAATTCAGAATATGCGGAGAGAGGAAGTCGAGTTCGACATGTTGGGGAACGCACGTGGATCCCAAGGAGCATTTACCACGAAATGATGCAGGACTGTCGAGATGATGCAAAGGCGGAGATACGCGATGAGTATTTGAAGAACGATCGAGGACTCAAACTTCCGCACAAATGGGAGAAAATGCGTCCTAACGCGAATCTGTCGAAATCTACAGAGGGCAAGTTGCAGCAAAGCGAGTGAGGTGTGGGTCTTTATAAGCAGCTCATTCATGTAGTGGATTGCTTCACAAATTGATGGCCAACCTTGTGGGTGCATTGTTGTCACAGCCTTACAAGTTGAAGTCATCCCGTTGTGTATGGTGAATTGAAAGATGTCATTTGTGAAGTGTGTGCATTAATGCAATCACTGGGAAGGGGTGTCATGTCAGACGTTTGGTTGTGTTAGCAGCAGGTCGTTTCATCAAGGATAGAATTGAGGCAGTGAACGAGACAGTGGAGTCTAGACTGCATTTTGCCATTCGACATCTCATGAGCACTAGCAAAGACATGACATCTAGCAAGCCTGCACCGTTGTCACGTGCCATCTCCGACCGCTTTAGAGATTTTGGTAGGTTGCATCAAATCTGACGTAATACCGCATGTGGACTTGACTCGAGCTCTTGTATGTGCATTAGATGCAATTCAGGAGGCGCTCAGGTAACACACCACTCTACCGTATTTAAATGGTCGCTAAACCGCTGATGTTGCAGGAACATGAACCTCGAGTCGTCGAACTTGATGTTTGCAGTGCGTACAATTATGCAGCATCGTATTGCGTACGGTTGTCTGATCTCTCTATTGTTGTTGGTTGTGAATGTAGATTGACTACACGGCAGCAAATTTGGTGCGATGATTCGTCTACAAATGAGCAGAGTTTGTGGTGCTGATGCCGTTTGCTGTTGTTATGAAGACCTGCAGCGATCAGAGTTTTGATGGCAAAAGTCTACACTCGCTAGATCCCAACAATGAGAGTTTGAATCCGTACCAGGAAGCCCTGACGCGGCTTGGTCGTGTACTGGTTGAATTCGATGACGATCGCAGCATTCAGGTGTCAGGCTTTGGCGACGCGAAGACGCCGGACAATGCAGTTTTCAGCTTCACTCCAGAGAATCCAATGGATGGCTGTAAAAGCTTCAACGAGATTTGGCACCGGTATCATAACTTGACACCGACGATAGAGCTGGGCGAGAAACCTGCAAACCTCGGACCAGTGATTCGCCATGCTACTGCTACAGCTCGTGAAGTCACAGGGTTCCACATGCTGATCGTCCTAGTGAGCAGTCAATTGACAAGCGACTACTTGCCTGATACTGCACAAGCGATCGTGGACGCCTCGATGTTTCCGCTCTGTAAGTGACTGCTGTGTGTTGGTGGTGCTCAGGAGTTTGACCTTGTTGCTGTGGCAGCTATCATAGTGCTCGGGATGGGAGACGGCCCATGGGTGCGTTTGAAATTGTTGCGAACTCGTCTCGAGAACTGACCACTGAAAACGTACAGGACAATATGAAGGTACTGGACGACCAGCTTCCGCAGCGGCAGTTCGACAACTTCCACTTCGTGAACTTCCAAAAGGTGCGGCACACTGCCACGGAAGAGCGGAAGGTGTTTGTAAACCGGATCCAGGACGACAACGCCGAGCCTCCTGCAGCTCCATGCGAACTCGACCCATTGGATCTACTATTTACACTGCAGATCCTGATGGAGGTGCCGATGCAGTATGAGTGCATGTGCAAATTGAACCTCCTCTAAATTGCTTCAATTGCTGAGCCCGTAAGCAAATCAATGCAACAAAACTTGCATTATTTTGGCAAAACGACTGGCATTTCACATGTAATGTCCCAGTTAGAGATAAGGCTGTCAAGAGTCCTATTGTGGCAGAGCTCAGCTGTGGCCTCCTCACCAACCCGAATCGCTGCAAACCAAATGCGGCCAGAACGCGGAGAGGGCGGAAGACCGTGAGAAAACCGATCGCCAGCAACTCGTTGTTGCCAATGCTTTCGTCTGATTTCGTGATAGTGCCTCCACCTCTCTCCACATGTTTAACCAAGTCTCGCCCATACCCCAGCCCAAATCATCGCGGCACAGGGCGGAGACCCACTTGACCGAAAGAACCGTCGAGTTGACGGCATTCCAAGAGTCCAGCATGACCTCCACACGGCACGGGGCTGCCAGTGCCCGAGCGTCGAGTCGCATCTCCGTTGGCTCCGTGGACGACGCAGCTCAACAGCAAGCGCAAAGGCGATGGAATATACTGCGCACCCACGTGCGCGTCACTCGTCGGTTGGTGCTGAACTCAGTTGCAATTTGTACTCGTGACTCACTGTTATGTTGCGTCTCGACAGCTTGGCACAGGAATTGGCAGGCAAACATGCGCGTCGGTTCGCATGTGCGCAACAGTCGCTGGTTGCTGCCTGTATTGGCTGCATTTGCAGTCCGCTCGAGACTTTACTCGCGATTCGAGAGCAATTTCTCTCGCTTTTAGAGGCGCAACACTGTGTGCTGAGTTTTGACTTGCCGTCAGGTTCGGTTATTGAGTTGGATGGCAAAAGAGTTCGACAGACTGCAAGACGAGGGCTTTTGCATCGTCCGACGTTCCTTTCAAATGCAAAAGCATGTGCACTAGGACATATTGACCTTCCTATAGAATGCCAATATTTGCAGGTACAACACTTTTGCATGAAAACAAGTGGCAAATGACTGACGTTTTTGTGTTTTTTTATGACTCAAGTCGTATCTGTGCTTACCTCTTGTCGACTGTAGCGATCGAGTTCAAGCTGTTGTTCAAGTATTTAACTCTCGTCATGTGACGGAGGATCTCAACGCGTGGCTGGGAGAGTGTGAATCAGAGTGTTCGCTGGCTTTTCGACCGCTTAAGGCAACGACTGAACCGCTTCGTGTATTTTGTGGATTTGTTGGAGCGTTGCTGAGGGCGGCAGCTCCGTTTGAGGCATTTGTGGACAAAATCAGCCGAGTCGACCCCATTTCGAGCACTTTTCGCTGCAAAAGCGAAGGTGGAAGTGGTTACGAGGAAGCTCCATTGTTATTGCTGGACTTCTTGCAGCGAGCACTTGGTGTTGATGGATGGACGGTGTATATGCATGACCGTGAAGCAAATACATTGTGGGCTCGTCACGCAACTGCTGGATTCAGGACAAAGGTGTCAACAGTGCTCATGGGTCAAGGTGTTATTGGGAGAGCGGCTTCGACGGCAGAGCCACTTTTCGATGGTGACGTGCTATGCGTCCCCATGTTTGACCACAGCAAGAATCACCAAGTCAACAGTGTCGTGGTATTTTACGGAACTCGAGGATCCAAACGTGAAAACCGTGGCGCTTTCCGCCAGTGCGATGTGGAGCTCTGTAGTGTTATCTGTCGTCATGTTGGGAGCTCTTTGCAGCGAATGGCACTGGAAGATGTCGCTAACAAGGCACAACACAAAGCTCAAGCTTTATTGGAGCTCTCAGATGTACTATTTCGTGAACTAGAGCGATCTCCCAAGCCAACGACAATGCTACTTACAGCCGCACGAGCAATTGTTCAGAAGTCATGGTTTCGTACAGCTGAATGCAACGTGTATTTAAGAGACACACTCACTCGCGAGCTTTACTCTCCAGGAAACGCAACGCAAGGCGAATATCGTGTCCCATTACCATCAGGTAGTACAACCGCAATGGCAGCAGTACGTACAGGCAACGTCGTGAATATGCGCGATAAGACAGGTTCACTCTCTCGTGAGAAGCACTCGAAGCCCATTCTGGCCATCCCCGTCACGGATCCATCGTCTGGTTCCGTATTAGCCGTGCTGGAGTTACTAGACAAGCACTCGTGTTTACAAGGTGATCAGGAAGATTCGTCAACTCCACTGAGTTTGGAGAAAATGTACTTCGATCACCATGATGAAGATCTTGCACGAGGAATTGGGCGCCAAGTTGCATCAGCGTTAAGAAATACCCAACGTCTTGATGCAGCACGAACTGCTCAACGGAAAAGTGCTGCTTTGCTTTCTCTGCGTCTTCCTGCGGCAACGGGAACCATGCCGGGTGAACAGGCTGGAGCTGTATTTTCTTTTGTTGAAGCTGCAGCATGTAGGGCTCTTCGTGCTTCGCATGGTGCTCTCTTTTTGGTTGACGCACCTAGCCGCTCGTTGTTTGCTCGAGTCGGTGCAGCCTGGCGCGGCTATGCGTTACCCATAGGCCAGAAGCTGCAAGGTCGTGTTGCAGCTACTGGAGCTGCTGTGAGTCTAGCTCGTGAGGCTCGTGCTCACCCTGAGTTCGACAGCGATTACGACCATCTCATGAACATGCAGACGTCGAGTCTATTGTGTGTCCCTATCAAGGCACCACCATCATTGTCTGCATCGTCTACAACGCCATTTGCATCGTCAAGTGCTTCAGGTAGATCCGGACGCCGCTGCAGCAGCAGCTTCAGTACAAGCAGTAGCACCGACGAAGATGGCGATGATCGTCCGGTGATCGGTGTGTTTTACGCCGTCAACAAGACTAATATCAACGGTGAGACTGAGGGTTTCGATACCGAAGATGAACAAGTCCTGCGTGCAATTTGCGATGAGTTATCTACTCTCGTTGAACGTCGTGCATGGGAGCTTGTGTTCGAATCATCATCGTACGAAGACAGTGAAAGCAGTGACAGTGAGACTGAGAGTCATGTAACCCGAACCTTCCTGTCGCAGTATACGACAGCCTCTCCTGTGCGTCGTCGTCGGCGACCTCGCTCACGTCTTCCGTCAGTTGTAAATGATCTCGACCATGCTGCTGCAGTTGTTGCTGCCACGTCCTACCATGAAGGCTGCTTCTTGAGTAGTAGTGGCGGATGTGGGATGTTATCTTCTCTCTCTGGTAGCGTCGGGCTAGCAAATGGAGAGGGAGAGCAAAGCCCAGTCTTGCAATGGGACCTGGATCCATACCAGTTCTCACCTGTACAGCTTATTGATCTTGCAGTTGATATGTTCGAGCTTCATGAACTGATGGACGGATTCGCGCTGCCCGAAGCTACACTACGTCGCTTTTTGCACAGTGTGCAGGGTCAATACCTCGACGTGCCGTACCACAACACATACCATGCTTTCGCGACGCTGCACATGACATTCCTCATGCTCTCTGCGCAGAGCAAGAAGCTGGCTCCGTCTTTGATTCCGGCTTCGACCGCGCTTGGAGTTGGGCCGACTACAAAAGCTCAAGCAATCGAAAGAAGCCGCCAGAAACGTTGTGGTGAACTGATCCTTGCTCCACGTGAACGACTTGCTGTTTTCGTGGCAGCCTTTTGTCATGACATGGGTCACGATGCCCGAACCAACGACTTCCACGTGAGATGCAGCTCGAAACTTGCTCGTCGTTATAATGATCATTCTGTGCTGGAGAACATGCACGCAGCTGCATGTTTCGAAACTATGAGACGTCCTGGTCAAGATGTTCTTGCAGGTCTTGAGGATGGATCAAGTGATACTGCTGGTAATCGTCGTGCTGTTCGCAAGCGTATCATTCGTGCAATTCTGGCCACAGATATGCACCGCCATGCGAGCATCGTGGCCAAGTTGCATGAAGCACAAGTCCGCGGGAGCAGAAATGAAGATGAACCGTTACGTGAACTACTCGTCGACGCTGTGGTTCACTCTGCAGATATCTCCGGGCCAACTCAATCGTGCGAACAGCACTTTCGCTGGACCACGAGGTTGCTTCAAGAATTCAATGAGCAACACGCGGAGGAGGTCGAGTTAGGAATCTCCGCGACAGCTTTCATGGACGGGCGACCCGATTCGCCCGAATTCGCACGAGTGAACTTGGCATTTGTTGATTCATGCGCATTTCCTCTGTGGCGTGCGCTTGGTGGAATGTTGGCAGGGTTGGAAGGCTGCTTGGCGAATGTGGAGCGGAACCGTACGATGTGGGCAACTCGGTTAGAAGAGGCTACAAAACTGGAGGCCGATCAAAAAGCTGAAAAACCTCCTGTGAAACCTGTCACTACTACGACAGAGGCCAGTCCCGAGCGATTGAAGATCACCAAGAAATTAGTCAATTCAGCGCAATCCACGGATGCTCGCCAACGAGATTTTACTCAAGACAACAAGCGTGAAGAGAGAACGCCTACAAAGTTCGTTACCCCTACGAAACCTGCAAAGAAGACGACCAACACAATGCAACCACCAGATATTCCTCGAACGCAGACAAAACCAGAAGCCAAGGAAAAAGCGCATGAGATGTACACTGTTTACACTACGCCAACAAAAACGGCAAGCCATAAGAAGGCAAACAGCCCCACTAAGAAGATGGCAAGTCCCACACAGCCGATGAATATTCCCCAGCAGAAAGCGAAGAGAAGGCTTGAGCTACGTTAGGGCGAGGGAGCTTTTAGCATGGCACTCCTCGCGAACCTTATCTATTGCTGTTGTATCATAAACAAACATCAGTTTTGACGAGATGCTAGTATGTGCTCATTGTGCGACACTGAATACGAGTCTGTGCACTAAACTATCAGCTCATGCCACTGCTAGTACCGGAGCAGACCAAGCTTTCTGATTGTCTGGTACTGGTCTGGATAGTAAAACAGGCTGAAGATTAGCACTCAGTTGTAAAACACGCAGCAAACACGATGCTTACCAGGGATCTCCATGAGGGCTTGCATGGCAAAACCAGCTTCCGGGTTTTTCATGTTGCGCTTGAGAACTTTGTTATATTCGACGAACTGGAAGTTATCGAAACGACGAGCTGGGAGCTGGTCGTCAAACTCTTCCATCATTTCCCAGGGACCATCGCCAACGCCTACCATGACGATAGCTACATGCCAACAATTTAAGGTTAGCCTGTAGGCAGCCACATCCACATCACTTCTGCAAACTTACAGATAGGATATTTTGACGCCTCGACGATCGCGTTGCGAGTTGCTGTAGGTTCGTTCACTTGTCCATCAGCGATAATCACCAAAATGTGGTAGCCAGGATCCTCCCTCACAGCTTTGATAGCCTCGTTGATCACCGGTGCAAAGCTAGTTGGACCATAAAGTCTGATCTGCGGAGTTATTTCGTTGTAGCGCTTTAGAACCTCATCAAAACCTTGACATCCACGACCATTTACAAATGGGAAACAGCGTTGGCCCAACGTAGTGGAGTCTCCAAAGCCGAAAGTAGGGATGATGTTATCGTCGTCAAATGCTTCCAACGTTCGTCCAATGGCACTAATGACACTCTGGTATGGGTTCTGCGTCGCACCAGTAGGGTCGATATAGTGTAAGCAACGACCTCCAAAACTCTCCTTCCCTGTCCACTTCAGTCGTAAAAATGATCTCATCAACAAACAACAGTAAAGCGTAAAAACACTTTATGCTTTCCCACCGTGTTTGACTCGGTAAAATCGATCTAGAAACCAAAGCTTTAGAATAATGAATGGCATCAACAACGAATGAGACCTACATACCCCCAAAATTAAATTGGATGATTCCAACCCCGCTTTCCTATCAAAGTCACAAGCGTCAATACTACTCAACCCACGGTGATTCAAGTCGCTGTTTAATTAACCTGAGGTCGCTCTGCACTTCCTCTAGTCCATCACAACGAAATAATTAATGTATTGCCGAGTTAATGACTTTGACATTGATATCTACCGATGGTCTCGTAGCGGTCTGGAATGGGCTGGAAACCATACTTCTTCTTGTGCTGCCTCGCCACACCTGTCTCCCTACTCGATGCACACCCCATGGTGAGAAATCCGTAATGACCCGTCGCCCATAAAATACTGAACGGATTTACCTACGTGGGTGCTTCAATCATGTTGATGGATTAACGTAGTACTCGCCTTAGCAGTGGCCACCAGCTAGCTCAGGTTCCAAGGTGACAGTATCTTCATTCTGTGTGGTTGTCGTGTTCGAGTCCATCATGACGTTGGTCTGAGGCCAAGTCGTGATATCCGACCCGTTCGCAAAAATTGTGAATCCGTCGGTAGGCACGGCTTCAGCGGTGCTGATGTTGTTGGCAAACCACAAAAAGCGGAACGAGTCGCGGGTGGCGATCACGCGGGAGCCACCGAACGTCACGTTATTGGTTTTAAGCGACCAATTCGGAATCAGCGACGATGAAATACGAGGACCAGCGTGTCCCTCGTAGTTGCCACCTGAGCCTGTGGTAACGTGGTAGATCCCATTGGTAGTGTCCACCTTGTTCTTGTAGATTTTGGCGGTGCGCTCATACGCGTGAACGTGACCGGTGATCATGACGTTTACACGGTTGGCTGAGAAAACCTCCTCCCATTTGGCCATCTGACCGCATTGTGGTTCCGAGTAGACGATACCCGAGTAGTAAGTACCATTCCAGCAGTTCTCAGCGTCAGCGTCGTCGATTTCAAAGATAGTGGACGAACATTGACATTGATGGTTACTCCATGTGTTGTAATATGGGTTGTGCTTGAACACGACGACCCAAGGGGTGACCTTGCGGTCGACGTTCTCCAAGTCCGATTTGACCCATTCGAGCTGGGCGTTGCGGTCTGCCAACCATTCCTTAGTACCAACAACTGTGGTGTTGGTGCCGCTCGATCCCGTGTAGTCGTCCAGGAACACACAGTGGATGAGACCGATATCCACTGAGTACCAGGTGTGTAGTGCAGTCTTGGCTTCTTCCGTGATTGGCGAGTACACACGCTTGATGTAGCCCAGGTAGTTCTCAGCTTCCAACTCCATATCCTCTGGGTATGGATACATATTCAAGTGACCTGAAGACGTGATGGTTTCGTGGTTACCATTGATACCCGTGAGCGGGTAGATCGACGTTAAGTTCTGCTGTTCTCGAAACCAGTTGTCCCATTGCAGGTGCTGGCCATTGGCATATGAATAGTCACCAGCAATCACCAATGCTTGGATGTGCTTGCCCTCGAATGTTTTGGCTTGCTCTGCGAACGTCGTCTCAGAAGAAGTCGTGTCACCAGGGTCTCCGATAACGCCTAGAATGGTCTCCTCCGTATCTGAGCCAGGGTGCAGCAGTGATACGAACGAGCTGGTGAACTCCGAGCCGATGGTGTACGTGTACTTGGTCGTCTCCACTAGATCACACAATAATGCGGTATGCAGATATGGGGACGAGTAAGTGTAGTTGTACTCGGGTTCCGACACCGAGTAGTTGATGAAAGTGCTGTTCACAGTAATGGACGAACCGACAGTCGTAGCTGTGACCGGGTAGGATTTGGCCTCGTCGGTGGCGAAGGATACTGCAATTCCGTTGGTACAGTCGACGGCGGAGCTCGAGATGCCCAAGTGGACCTGGGTCACCTCGGCCGAAGCCCAGTTGATGACAGCAGCGGAAAGGAAGACAAACAACTTGACCATGACAATGCAGATTGAAGAATGAGAGATCGTCACTAGGGGCTATCCCATTGTCTTGCGGCCCAGGGCAAGAGAGGCAGAGCCCATCTGATCCCGCCAAGCATGTCGGAGTCTCTCATTGAGACGGTCCCATCGGCAGCATCGAATCTGGGCACGTTGATGCGGAGGTGACAATGCACCACGTTGTCGCGAGAGACGATCCCGATAGATGCAGGAAATATGTAACCCGAATCTTAGCAGAACCATTCGGGCGATAGTCGTGGCCACTATCTCCTCACGAAGTCTACTTCCAAGCTCACAGAGCTTCGAAACACAGCCATATGGATTGCTGGTCCGATAGAATGTACTATGTAGTACCATCACACGATACATTGATAGGCATAGCTAATACTGTATCCTTGGTGTATGCTTCAACCAAAACTTACCAAGAATGACTTAGACAGTCACACCGAATCTCCAACGAAGAATACCTTGAATTCATAGTTCATATAGTAGTACGTAGCGTGTCAACCATTGGAGCCCAACAGCTCTGTAAAAAAGCTGGAGAAGCCGTAACGTGGGCTGTTGTTGTCGGTGTCAATTGGCAGCAATCTGGAGACCCTTCGAGAGGCCGTAATATGAAGACTGTCACGATCTGCATACTCCAACGATGGTGGTGGTTCACGAATAAAGACGGATTGGTAAAATGCTACAATGTCGGTTGTAGAAGACCGGCCAGAGTGGCAACTTGTTAAACTAACAAGGACTATGCTCAACTTCTACAGCAACGTCTAACCGACTAAGGCATTCCGAATTGATTACAGCGCCTAACTGCGTGCTAGACAAACTTTGATTTGTTTGCATTGCATGACATGAATAAAAGCAACAGACACAGAATCGGTGTGGGATGCTGTGCATGTCGATAGTATACAGTAAGGACGCCAATGGATGAACTACCCAGCTCTCCGAATTGCACAGCATCAACGTTACAGGGACACAGAGAAGAGAGCACAAATCAGCCATTTTAGGCACCTCTAAATCTTTATTTAGGACCACAGAGGGTATAAATAATTACATGGGTATATTTTCCAGTTATGTATCCATGGTCATCCCATATGTACCCACCAAGAATTCACTAATAAAAGTAGCGAGTTCTGCGGAAGTCTCATGGGGTGTGGAAGCAGCAGCGAGGCGTTACCACCAGCCTCAGCGTCAATACCCGCCTACGCACAGCCAAAGCGCTCCAACTTCCGTCCGATTCCCGACCGCTACGAGACTCTCGGTCTGTTAATACTACATATTTATTCCGTGTTTCATTGTCTCCTAACTTTTATTGTGTTTTAAACTTAATTTTAGCTGAAGTGCAATTAGATCTGCGGTTGATTACCCATTAGCAGTGCTAATTAGTGGCGTCAAAGTGCTAAAATGCTGTTATTTACTGCAGTAAGGCTGGATTAGAGTCGTCAGACCTCGTTGTGGGAGTGAGTTTTCCAATTAATTTCGAACTGGTGACACTTTCTAACGTGTTTAATTGTCTAAAAGGTGGATTTCACCAAGTCGAATCAGGCAAGACTTCTAATTAATTTTTTGCTGAAAAGGATAAAACCTGATGGTGGTTTTGCACCGATAGTGGACTGGAGAGAAGAGTCTAGGTGGTCGATGTCTGCACGATATCGACCCGTCCGGCGTCTTCATGAATCCGTACCAGGTAATTGTTGTCACTACGATAAAACTCCAGTAAAATACGTTAAATCTTGTGTTTTACGTGATACAGAGCGTGATTTCCGTGATCGGAAGAGTACTGGAAGCTTTCGACGACGACAATATTATCCCAGCATTTGGGTTTGGTGATCTGACAACAAAGGGGAATAGTTGCTTCCCGTTTACTCCAGGTCGTGGCTGTCAAGGCTTTGAAGAGGTTCTGAGACGCTACAATGACATCACTCCGACGTTGAAGCTGTCGGGACCGACAAACTTTGCTCCGGTGATCAAAGAGACTATTCGAGCTGTTCAACAGAATGGAGGGTATCATATTCTGGTTATCATTGCCGACGGACAAGTGACAAACGAGGAAGACACACGAAACGCCATCGTGGAAGCGTCGAACTGGCCCATTTGTAAGTGTTACTGATGCTTTGATATCTGCTTTGGCTGGAGTAGTAATAGTATTGTGTTTTGTCATGCTGTTGTAGCCATTATCATGGTAGGCGTCGGGGACGGTCCATGGCATATGATGGAAGAATTTGACGACAAACTTCCTGCTCGCCGCTTTGACAATTTCCAATTCGTTGAGTACAACGCGGTGATGCAGCTCAACAAGAAAAACCCTGAGGCGGGTTTTGCCATCATGGCCTTGATGGAAATTCCCGGTAATATCTACAAGTATGCCGTTTTCGATCTTTGTTAACACCATGTTTGTCTTTATGTGTTCTAGAACAATACAAGATGATTCGTCAACTGGGAATGATCCAGTAGCACCTTCAACTACTATGATCGAGTGTTTGCTTTGCATGTTTTTCAATGGGCGAAATTTATTTGTTTTGAATTTCAGAAACTACGCAAACATGGAGTTGAGTCAACCTTAGTTGGAAGCTTTTCAGACACCTTAGTTCTGGTCGGGATCGTACGTATTGGTGCCGTTGGCATAGAAGTAAACAGTTTGCCCGTCGTCATCGCCATCCATGCGCAGGTTGCGACGGCTCTGTTGCTCCGTCGTGGCCGTCACAGTGGTCGTCTCGAGACCAAACTTGTCGATCCAGAACTGGATTTCGTGGTCGTTGTTGGAGTTGTCGGTCGCACCACTGAAGATCGGACGCATGTACAGCGTGTCGGTGGTCACCGTCTTCTCGTCCTTGATAGTAGTGCGGACGCAGGTTCCCTGTTGCCAGAGCGAGAGACTCATCTTTCCCCATTGGTGTTTATCGCCAGGGTTGATGTTGACGTAGCCTTGGGTGATCAAATTGTCATTGATGCCGTTGGCCGTGGTCACACCGAATTGAGTGACTGTGCCAGTGACAGAGACTGCAGTACTGACAGCACCGGCAATGGCAGTACCTGTAGCAAGTGCGCTTGTTGAAACCCCAAAGACGGAGACGATTCCATTTGCAGCGAGAGCTGAGGCGACTGGAGCAGCAGCACCCGCCGTACCGATCACAGTCACGGCTGCACTGATGACCGAGACGATGATACCGGCGATTTTGAGAGCGGCCTCATCGGGTCCGATCTTGCAGGTCCACGGGTCTTCGGTGTTGTTGACGATGGAAAGGTAGGAGCCCATTGTTAGATTGGAATGGAGGTTGTTGTTGTTGTTGTTGCTGTTGTCTTGCTTAGATGGATGCGAATTGAAGAGTGAGGAATACGAGGCAGGTCGACTCGGGCCAACGTTTGTCGATAGTTTGAAGGCATTTGGTCGAGCTGTGCAATGCTCTTTGGTGACCAATAGGTTCATCTACTAGAACCTGCCACTACCAAGACTGCAGATCTGATCTGTTGGCTGCGTTAACGTAACAAGATTTCACCACAGTCAGTAGGCAACGTCTCATGCTGTGACCCACAAGTAGAGGAAGTGGAGCAGTTGTACCAGTGGATTGTTGAAACAACCAACGATTTCGGTAGTCGTGTTCAATCTGAGATACCAGTACTAATGGTGCTAGTCTCTCTTCAATTCGGGTACGACTTCTTTACACCAATGGCTTATACAATTGCTGAGCTAAGGACTGTTGAGTCAACAGTGTTTACCTCGATCCCCTTTTCTTGGTAAATAATCGAGCTGCTTGTAAACTACAGTACTGCTGAGATTGCTACAGTTGTAGTGCCGTATGATTGCAACTTGCTACTGTAACACGTACAGCGATGAACTACATGCGCATTTGCTGCTCCAAAGCCCTGGCCACAAACAACCAACAAAATATCAAACGGCTAATGACGGCTTGTTTGTTGGGTTGCCTTCATCTGATGAAGTTTATAAAATGAGATGAACCTAGTGCTACAGCCACCCATTCCTTGGTTCCAACGACCCATGTTGAGTCAACGCGGTTAGTGGCTAACTTAGTTGACTAACCGTTAGTAGTACTTTTGGTATCTATACGTGGCCACTGATAACCACAGAGTTTTCGGCTCCTAGCTGAGCTGAACCTAGTTTGCTTATCTGTTTTGATGAGATTCTACAGCTCAATTACAAATCAACGAGTCTTGACACTCAAAAAAATTAATTGCCATCGAATTACTTCGACAAACTGCGAACTCAAAGTGGGGTGACCAAGCGAACCAAGCGAACTGGTTTAGCTAAAGTTCGGGTCATAGGTGTTACTGCCATTGGAGTAGAAGTAGATGATTTGGCCGTCATTTTGTTCTTCGTTTTTGTGGTGGCGGTGATGGTGTCGACTCTGTTGCTCCGTCGTGGCCGTCACAGTGGTCGTCTCGAGACCAAACTTGTCGATCCAGAACTGGATTTCATGGTCGTTGTTGGAGTTGTCGGTCGCACCACTGAAGATCGGACGCATATACAGCGTGTCGGTGGTCACCGTCTTCTCGTCCTTGATGGTAGTGCGGACGCAGGTTCCCTGTTGCCAGAGCGAGAGACTCATCTTTCCCCATTGGTGTTTATCGCCGGGTACGATGTTGACGTAGCCTTGGGTGACCAAATTGTCATTGATGCCATTGGCCGTGGTCACACCGAATTGAGTGACTGTGCCAGTGACAGAGACTGCAGTACTGACAGCACCGGCAATGGCAGTACCTGTAGCAAGTGCGCTTGTTGAAACCCCAAAGACGGAGACGATTCCATTTGCAGCGAGAGCTGAGACCACCGGAGCAGCAGCACCCGCCGTACCAATCACAGTCACGGCTGCACTGATGACCGAGACGACGATACCAGCGATCTTGAGAGCGGCCTCATCGGGTCCAATCTTGCAGGTCCACGGGTCATCCGTGTTGTTGACGATGGAAAGGTAGGAGCCCATTGTTAGATTGGAATGGAGGTTGTTGTTGTTGTTGTTGTCTTGCTTATACGGAGGCACAAATTGAAGAGTGAGAAACAGGAGGCAACCCAAGGTTTGTTGATGCTGAAGCGATAAGCACTGCTCGGTGTAATACTTTCAGCTTTTATCGTGAATTTTGTTCAACGCACCATGATGACGAACCGCGATTAGTGCTTTCGGTATCTTTACGTGTTTGATAGAGGCTAGCTAACTTCCAGCAACACTGCAAGAGCACACCAGCAATGTCATCGGTCATCAAACAGCACTTGCGGCACGATCACCCAGCTATGCGATAGAATGTGGGGCATTCTATGCAGTATCTGCATCACCTGCCTCTGGTACAGAGAAACAAAGCCATCCACCATCAGGAAGAGATAACGATTGAAGGCAATGTGCAAGAATTCTGGACCACCGGACAGCGACAGCTAAGGCAATCGCGCAGTAAGAGCGGCGAAGACCAGAAAAGATTGAGAACGGGACGAGACTGCTACCGTGTCAGCACAGCCTCGAGCGCCAACCAAAGAGAAACCTACGACCGAGACAAGCCTCGCACAACCTCCGGTTCCGATAGCGGAACCGGCGAGGCTGAGGATCAACCAGACATCTAGTTGTCGATAAACAATCTCTCTATCTTTACGTGGTTGACGAGATTCGACAATTACAACATTAACCAGCCTTGTACAAACTCAAGAAATGATTTGATTTTCATAAGAAAACTACCATCGTATTGCTTCACCAAGCGGCGAACTCACAGCGTGATGACTTAGTTAAAGTTCGGGTCATAGGTGTTACTGCCATTGACGTAGAAGTAGACGGTCTGGCCGTCATTTTGTTCTCCGTCTTTGTGGTGGTGGCGGTGGTGGTGATGATGGTGGTGTCGGCTCTGCTGCTCCGTCGTGGCGACAACAGAGGTCGATTCAAGGCCGAACTTGTCGATCCAGAACTGGATTTCGTGACCAATGTTGGAGTTGTCGGTGGCTCCGCTGAAGATCGGACGCATGTACAGCGTGTCGGTGGTCACCGTCTTCTCGTCCTTGATGGTAGTGCGGACACAGGTTCCCTGTTGCCAGAGCGAGAGACTCATCTTTCCCCACTTGTGCTCCTCACCAGGGTTGATGTTAACGTAGCCTTGGTTGATCAAATTGTCATTGATGCCATTGGCGACATTCATGCCGAAGTCGGACACGGTACCTACGACAGAGACTGCAGTGGTGACAGCACCTGCAGCAGCAGTGCCAGCTGCTAATGCAGTTGTTGAAACCCCAAATACTGAGACCACTCCATTTGCAGCGAGAGCTGAGGCGACTGGAGCAGCAGCACCCGCCGTACCGATCACAGTCACGATAGCTCCGATAACTGAGACGACGATACCGGCGATCTTGAGAGCGGCCTCATCGGGTCCGATCTTGCAGGTCCACGGGTCATCCGTGTTGTTGACGATGGAAAGGTAGGAGCCCATGGTGAAAAGTTGCTAGTCGAGGTGCTTACTCAGCTGAAGGCGAATTGAGGAATGTGAATCGCGAGGAATGACGTGGTGGGGGACACAGATCGCTGGTGATGGATACCCTTGGTGACATGGTGCATATCGAACAGCGCGAGGTCAAGGATATCCTGTCATCAACCTGATTTGTACACGTCTTCGGTAATGGACAGTCCGGGTAACATGAATTGGCTACGTTCCCAGTCACTAGACGGTCTAGTAGACGAGGCTCGGGCTGTGGGTAAACGAAGTATTTCCCGGACTTGCAACTGCGTGGAGCAAGTCACTCCGTCATTACTTCAATGCCGCTGAACTTGCAATCTACTATGACCATGACACGAAGCCGAAGCTACCGTCATAAGGAAAATATCGTGTCGAGCGAGTCGCGTTCCGAAACATGCAGTCTTTAAACAAGGTCCAAAGCTTGCAAAAAGACACAAACTGAAGATAGAGATCAGTTGGTAACCGTGAAAGCAAAGAAAAGCGCTAATCTAGTGTTAATCAAAGTGGCTCGAAGACAAATTGGTGCCATCGGTAAGTTTTCACAACATTGCTGTGCAAATAGGTTCGCAGAAGACATTCGCAGCTGAGTTTCGGGGCCTCGCCCACTAGAAAGGACCGTATTCTGGCGACTCGAGACTGAAATGCACGTTGCGCTATCGGTTGATGCTGTTGTGCCTACAGTACTAACACCGAAAACCCGTTTCTGTAGCCCAACCGCCATGATTTTCTTAATGCACCTCCGTCGTGACCAGCGGTACTGTTAAAACCTAGTTCGACCAGAGAAAGGCATGACGGACATTTTCAGTCAGGATTTGCACCTCGTCCTACCTAAAATCCCAGATTGCATGGATTCTCGAGCCTACTTCGACGAAGTTCCTCTGCCTGTCCAATATTAACTCAGGAACCCAGACTCAAAATGAAGCTTGCTGTCCCTCAGGTACATGAACGTGGATGGCGCAACGTATTGCTGGCCAAGCAAACAACCGGTCCGTCCTTGTCCAGTTCATACACTAGACGATCGTAACGAAATCACCACCAGTTTTGCAGTGGATCATGAACCTGCAAGGACGGTATCTTCCTGTGCTTGGGGATTGCAGAGATTCGTCCAGTGACTGAAGTATAAACCGTCGACTTACCCACTAGGTACTGCCCAAGGCATGGTGTCACTTCATGGTTCAAATTTGGTTCTCTTATCGAGAGCGGCTTCTCGAGTCCTGTTTGTCCATTCACAATGGGTTTATACCTGTCAAAACAACCAAGTGAACTGGTTTTGCAAGGTTGTTCATGATGAGGCTGCTCTCACGAACACCGGGTATCATCATCCATGTCGTTGAAGCCGCAGCTTTGGCCCTCGGCAACGCAAGTTTCGCTGCACCTACTGCGTTCACCAAGGAATCGAATCCGTAATTGGAGTGTCCACCAGTATTTTAGCCACTGGACGGGAATCGTGCAGCATTCGTCAGTGAGGTACAACGACAATCTCGTCAACAACACCCAGGATGAGGCTCTCGTTCAGGGATCAGGGAAGTTATCGAGCATAAAGGGATGTTTTTGATCGACAAGTTCAGACGAAAATCGTGACGGGAAGTCCGCCGAGCTGGCACAACGTACACATGAGCGGCGACGATGAACTGTCGGAACGGTAACTTTCACATGTTGCATGCTCAACGTGTTGTTATTCCTCATATCGTCTACTACTGCTCATCGATCCTGGTAGAGTGGAAACCTGTCGGCTTAGAGTCTCCAGCAACTTGTCTTCATACATCGCATCCCATGTCTCCCAACTCGTTATCTTTATAGACATCGAGTGATGAACTACACGTACTAGCTCATTAGGTCTGGAACTGGAGGCACTCGACAATGAAACGGAAAATGCACGATCATGCACTCTGCACTGAATGGATGCACAATCGTTACTTCGACTTCTATTGAATGAAGAAAAAATGACATTCAGTGAACACGCCCTTGTCAAACCATGACTGATCGTCTGCATGTGCAGACCGGTGGAGACAAAACCCGTTATCAGGAAAGTGCTCAAAATCGAAGGAGCATGTTCAATTGAGATCAACGCCGTGACCCGTCCGCTAAATGTGTAAATAGAAAACGTTGCAAGCTCGCGAGGCGATGAACTAGCTCTCTTTACGCCACCAGCAGATCCTCGATTACTAGATACAACAGTCAAGATCAGCTTATTCATCATCTAGTAAAACATGTTATCCTTGCTTCTCCATAGCATCTACATTAATTTGGGAATGAATTAAAACAACACCTGCCAGAGTGTCAATTACTCAGTTTCACAAGCTATCACATTAAATGTTGCAACTATTATGCTATTGCATATACGCATCACTTTGAATGCTGGGCAGTTAAGATTGGGCACGGGTATTTGAAAGTCAACATGGACTTAGTTGTGGTTGGGCCTGACAGTCCACGGCCGGAAGTGTAATTCATCTCTCAACAAGTTTAGGATTGACAGAGTGAGAAGAGCGAGATCCATGAAGAATACACCTCGACTGGCTGCAGGCCACTGACGAAAAGATTCGATAGAAAGAAGGTGTACAAGGGCAAATGCTATCACCACGGAAATCATTCCACAAGAACCTAAGCGACCATGTAATGAAGCAATTCGCGAGTGTAGGAGTTGAGAAATTACAGAATACTTAAGTAAGCTTAAAGTTACAAGATATACGTGAGATTTCCAGACAGGAATCATCTGAGTGCTACCAAGAATCCGAAAGCTCACCCAGTCCGTCGTAACCATGCTGCATACACCATGTGCTTCCACGGTGGAATCGTTGCTGTGGGCCGAACCGGTCAGGCAATGCAGCCAAGGCCATCGCGTGTGGTACTCAACTTCACTTTGATTCAAACGCGGCGGTAATGCAATTGAATGAGAGACAAAATCGACTGGTGAATCTTGCAAAGAGAGGCGGAGACTTGCATGCGCTGAAAGATGAGATCCTGCCAATAGCGAATCTGAAGCGTAGCTAATATGGGTAATGGCAACAACGCGAATGTCTCGATCAGCAGGAAATGCTGTCTGCATGGTTATACACTGCAGAAAACCTTACCTTCCTGTTCATTGACACCCTATTGAAAAAGCAATATGGCGCATCACACAGCAGATTCCAGCACATAGGTATCACCGAGATAACGTTTGACGCGGTGCACCTCGAATCTTGGTGGTCCCGTTAATCTGGAGAATTAATTCTGCCGAGATTAAATCGATTAGAGCCTTACCACGATGGATAGATAGAGTCCCAGGTCTTCTGACAGTTCACTTTCAAATTCGCGTCCAGCAGCTCAAGCCTCAAGCCCAAGAACGACAAACTTCATGGCGATTCAGACAGCAGCTCCGGGTGACACGGTAGTGCTCACCCCGACCGCCACAGACGACCCAGCGTTCAAGTACGACCTGAAAGAAGACGATCCGGAAGAAGAACAAGAGGAGGAGACGTACAAGCAGAAAACACTCCAGCAGAAAATTTTATGGGGCATCTTCTACACGATCGCGTCGCTGGCTTCGCTCTACTTCTTCATGGTTGCAGTCAAGTTCATCGGTGACGGGTTCACGCTCGCCCTCGGTTGTGACGCCGAAGGAGCTTTCGACTTCGCCAATAACCCCGTTGCAGGACTCATGATCGGTACCATCTCCACCGCCCTGTTGCACAGTTCCGGCACGGTGACATCTATCACCGTCGCTCTTGTTGGTGCTGGAGGTATGACCGTCCGTCAAGGCGTCTATGTCGTCATGGGGGCCAACATCGGCACCTGTGTCACCTGTATTATGGTGGCGTTCGGCCAAGTCGGTGACCCCGTCCGTTTCCAACGTGCCATGGCAGCAGCTACTGTTCACGACATGTACAACATTTGGTCCGTGATCGTCATGTTCCCGATCGAGGTGCTGTTCCACCCGTTGGAGAAATTGTCGATGGAAATGTCCAATGCCAAAACCAACGGTGGTGCGTTTAAAAGTCCTGTTGATGCGATCGTGAACCCCTTGACGCAAGAGCTCATCGTAGTGGACAAGAATTCTATCTACGAAGTAGCTACGGGCGATTTTACGTGCACGTCGGACACGACGTTCGTGAAAGGTGGCGCCTTTAAAGATTCTAGTTTGAGTGACGGCAGCATTGGTGCCATTGTCATCGTGTTGGGCTTCTGCATTCTAGTTTGTGCGTTGGTGGCGCTAGTCAAGATGCTCGCCAAACTCTTCTTGGGTCCGACGAAGAAGCTGATCTCGAAGCTTCTCAACTACAACGGGTACGTCAACATATTTGTTGGCACGCTGATCACGTTCGCCGTTCATTCATCAACAGTCGTGACATCGACGCTAACACCGATGGCTGGGTTGGGTGTAATTACCCTGGAACAAGTCTACCCGCTGGTGATTGGAGCCAACTTGGGCACGACGGGCACTGCACTGCTGGCATCTTTGGTGACGGGCAAGTCCGATTCGGTGGCCATCGCGTTGGTTCACTTTTGGTTCAATGTGTTCGGCATCTTCCTGTTCTACCCGATCCCGATCACCCGCAAGCCGATCCTGGGTTGGGCACGCTCACTCGCGTTCTTCAGTGCGTCATGGGCGTGGACTGCTGCATTATTCCTCATTTTCCTGTTCCTTGTGATTCCGGGTATTCTTTTAGGGCTGGTCTACATGTGTACGGCTGACAACACGGTGGCAGTGGTGTTCGGATGGATCATCGCCTGTGTCGCTGCTTTGTTTTTCGGCGGTGTGCTCTTCTGGTACAAGAAGAAAGGAGGTAAGGAAATTTGGTACGCTTTTCTCGAGCGAAAGCGTGTCGCGCGTGAACAACGCAAGGCTGGTGAAGAAGGAGAGAAAAAGTCGTTTGTCGAAGATGTTGCCTAAAATGATAGGCATATGCTGTTATGCGGAGCTGCGGAACACTTTCGATGTACCAAAATATGACTGTCGTTGTTCATTTGCTGCAAATTTCCAACTATTCACTCACTTGTAGCAATCAACCAGCAACTTGCAGTCAAGACAGCTCATAAGGACGTTGTCCGCTGTCGAGTTTTGGGTATGGAGATTCTACACAAGTAGTGTTGCTCCATTACTTCTTTTATTGATAGAAATAGGCAAAGCGAACTAACGAAAAGTGCGGTCGGTAGTCTGACCACTAGGGACCGGTGGTGCATTCTGCAGACTGGCAGTGACACCACCACCACCAACGACGATGGGGTGCATTCAATGTATATTTGCCGATGCACATGAACCAACAACAACTGCAGCAACGGAAGCATTCTCAATGGGAACATTCTCAATGAGAGAGGGTCCATCGGCGGAAACGAGAAGGACACGTGCTACTGAAGATTTCTCAGGAGAAGTCGTCTCTTATAAGGTACAGAGATCAAGAGAAGCGGGGGCCCAGCTTTTGGAGAACTTATTACAGGATGAATCAATCATATCCGCTCGTATCCAGAGCAAGGATATCAAAATACGGCAATTCCTTAACCAGGGAGCCTACGCAGAAGTATACACGGGACTGTACAATGGCCGTAAGGTGGCCATAAAGACGTTGTTAGAGGAAACTCGACGGAATATGAATCATGTTGAGATGCTCCTTGCTGAGGTCAAACTCATGATCACAATGGAGCATCCCCACATAGTTCCCTTGCTTGGAGTCGCTTGGGACACACTTACTGATCTGCGAGTGGTTTTTGAATACATGGAAGGAGGCGACTTAAAATCGCTCTTAGCTTATCGTGATGCTGAAGACTTTCCAGAAGGCTTAGATCATGTAAAATTAACCATCGCTCGGGACGTAGCGGACGCTCTCACATATCTACATTCGTTTAACCCGCCAGTGCTTTACCAAAATTTGAAGGCGAAAACAATTCTACTGAGTGCTGAATTGGATGCGAAGATCACGAATTTTGGTGGACTAAGGGTAAGAATGGAAAGCAGAATAAATGCTGAGTCGGACTTGTTGCTATACACAGCACCAGAGGTGCTTATGGGTGGCATTTTCACCACCGAAGCAGATATTTACTCACTTGGAATGTTGTTGGCTCAGCTTGACAGACATACTCTTCCAATTTCTGAAGATAACAATGCGAAATTGGAACTCGTTGCATCGGGTGAACTCAATGTGGAATTTTCGTCGTCTGCAGGTAGTTCCATTGTCGGGTTAGGCTTGGCTTGTTTGTCACTCAATCCAGAAGATAGACCTACAGCTGCTGAGGTCGCTTACAACTTACGAGACTTGCTCCAGCAAGAAGCAAGTGAATCCAACAATTTGATGGAGCGTAGTGAAGTCATTTAGGGACTCCACCAAAGACCCTGGGGCGATTTTTCGATTTCAGGAGTGGATTCCTTGGAAATGCACGTTGATCCTCCGCATGCGAGAGCTCACTAAAAAGTGCCCGATCATTCTCACGCTGGAGCTCACAAGAAATTCCTTCGACATCCAGTTTTATATTTGAAATATGACTTTCTGCCAGTACGCCTTCGTACGCATTCCACAGTAAATGCCATGGTGGCACTATAGTAGGTTACACTAGGAGCACCATTTCAAACTCATTTTCATGTACATTTCTTGAAAATGTTTACTACGTACACCGTAATAATACTTAAACGAGTAATACTGAACCATTTCATGGTCATAGAAAGTGGAAATGAATCAAAATGGTGTGGAATTCTGGGATGAAGAGAGCTGCCTATTCGCCTTCCTTTACTAGTTTATTGAGAGTTTGTAAATAATATTGGTGGCGGCACCAATGGAGATTCTGCGCTGGGGGTCAATATGGCACAAGCGAGTCACCAGTTCCCATTCAGAGTTGCTAAACGCATGGGGGCGCGAAGGAATCGTTTCCCTCTCCAGGACATTGTACTTCACAATCATATCTGTCATGTTTCCCCATGGGAACTTCCCTGTCATAGCTTCAATAATGCACATGCCAAACGCGTACAGGTCTGAAGCATAGGTCGGTGGACTACCTCGCAGACATTCTGGCGCTTTCCACCGTATTGCTCCAACATTTTTTCCATTGAAATACGTAGATGGACTACGGTTTGCATAAACACTTAAGCCAAAATCTGCTAACTTGACGCGGGACTCTTCGCATACCAGAATGTTGTTACCCTTGAGATCTCCGTGGACGATGCCATGGTCATGGAGATGCTGGAGACCCTTTGCTGCATCCCAGAGGTAATACCATATTTCTTTACGGTGCTTCCCTTTCAGGAAGGATGCAAGTGTCCCGTAACCAGCTCGTTCGCATACGAAAAATGGCGATCCTTCGTGACACGCACCATAGAGTTTGATCAGGTTTGCATGGTTCAAATTAAACCATAAATCAAGTTCGTGACGGAACTGGTCTCTCTTTTTGATGTTAAGGACCCGTTTGACAACGACGTCGGTGCCAAGCCATGTCGCTTCGTATACAGCTCCAAATGCGCCATCAGCAATGTGTTTACCAAGCTTCAATTGATGGGGTGGAATAAACCAACGAGGTATAGCGATGATACTTTGGCTGTCATAATACTTGGATGCTTCAAACTGTAGTAATGTTAGCGCATGAACTCGGTTATCTTCGTTGGAAATATCTCTTACAGCACTTAAAGGCTCGTCCACAGATGCACGGAGCGCACAGCTTTGGCGTTGCCGAACCGCTTCCAGCGCAGTCCGCCAGCAATGAACTTCGGCGTTGCCATGAAGCCAGGGCAAGCTCTGCAATAAGCGATCTATGTCGCAATGAACAGTGTACATTCTTCCACCGAGCATTTTAGAAGAACATAAACTGGAAACTGCACTTTCATCATCAAGTGTGCCGTGGTCGAGCATATTGTAGAAATCCAGCAGGATGAGGACAAAGCTTTCAACCACAGCAATTGGTAACACCTCTCGAGGGGCTTGCAGTTGTTTGTGCACGTTTACCAGTCGAGCGTACACAGGTCCATAGACTTCTGTGAAAGTTTCGCGATTCGAACACAGCCCCTTAACGACATCGAGCGTCATTCCAATGGTTTGGCCTAATGTTTGAATCTCGTAGCAGTTAACATCTACTACCAATTCAATGCTAGATTCACATACCTCAGCTGTGGAGGCGACACGCTCTTGTTGAGCCAATACTCCAATCTTATACATGATATCTTCCATTGTAGGTCTACTGGAACGATCACACATACTAGTTAAGAGATTCCACTCGGCTTCCAATACGAAATCTGGACGTGAGACTGGAAGTAGATCACCAACAATAAAGAAGCGCAGTTGAAAAATCACGAACCCAAACGCTTGGATGTCTCTCGCCTCACATTCATCGTGATCATTTTTGTGAGTGTGCATCAGGCCTAATCCACTCAAGAATCCTCGTCTGGTGAAATTTGAGAAAAAAAAATTGTTCACTGACAAACTCTGGTGAACGAGTCCCCTTTCATGCAAGTAGTGGAGGCCATGTGCACAACCTAACAAATCGTGCCATGTTACTACAGGTTTCTCAGTAAGAAGATGACCAGGTTCATGGATGAAAAAAGCTTCTCCGACATGGTAGGCGCCGTAGAACTTACGAATATCTGGATGGGGTAGATCTGCCCAATACGCAGCCTGCCGTACACACCTCTCCTCCCCGTAAACCGGGGATTTCACAGCTAAAGACCATTCTTCATCAGAAGTAGCGAACCAGTAAGGAATTTCTCCAATAACCACGTCAAATCGCAGTGCCACTGCGCTATATGTTGCAGAGATTACGTCTAATTCCCGAGATGTTAAAAATTCGCCATAATATTCCACTCCGTGCTTCAGGAGTGTGAGAAGTTCCAGATGTTGTTTATCATCCCCAATTTCCGCCTCAAGCCACTCCTTGTCATCTAACAGTGCTTCTACTATGCACATGTATTCATCTCGTTCGGCTTGCAAACATGCGCACCACAACTTTCGATCAAGAGAATCAAGCAAATTGAGAATACCCAAGACGGAATCCATTGTCTGCTGCATTAACTTTAAAGCCCGTGGAGTACCCGCCAGTTTGAACAGAAGTCGAGACTCCGTATCGAAACTTGAAAGCTGCTGTTGCATCTTCGAATAACATCGAGCAATAGCAATATCACTCTGCGCAGCCACGAGCTGCTCCCGAAAATGCTTTCCCAAAGACCCCATGATAATGATGAGATCTTAGCGTTTAATTAAACCCCCAACGCCCAAGCCGTTTTTCGGAAATAACCGAGATTTTCCACACGTTGTACGATACAACGCGTTATAGACACCGGACACTTAATTTCACTATGATCCCGTTAAAGTACGTCGCCCGTTTCTGAAAAACGCGACATGAGACCTCTCAGCAAATCCTCTAGCATGTTGTATGTACAGCGTGGCTGCGCTGTACATGTTGTAAGTGATACCATGATATCGACTTTAGCAGGGGAGTGCAATGCCCTTTTTATCAAGAGACTGGCCAGAGGAAACAGAGACTGTGATTCAAAGAGGACACATCACCACACCACAAAACATAACGAATGCATGTTCACACAAGTGTTTCAGTTGTCCTTCCGCGTTACTTGTCAAACGCCTCCATACTCATCATTGCCATCTTCGGCGGAAGCATCTCCACTACCACAACCCGAAAGCTCGTCGTCATCCGCTTGATTTTCTCTAGATTCTTGTGCTTTATCCTCACGTTGTTTCTCTTCGGTGTCCTCGTGACGTTTGCGCTCCTTACCACCTCCAGTTCCAGCAGCCCGACTTTGGATGTCGCGCCCACAACGTGGGTTTGGACGTTTGCTTCCATTTTCCCACTTGTTGTGCCAAATCTGAAAGCACGTCAAGGAGTTCCCCGGGTAGTGTTTCCAGGCCTTATTGCACAGATACAGCCTACAGCAATCCGGTTAGAGTGAATCGCCACCGCACAAACGAAAAACTACCTACCGTGCTGTTTCCGACTTGCTACATGCAGTACAGTAGTACTTGGTAGCACGACGCTCACCAACCTTGCGCTTTAGGATTGAGCAAACCTTGCATTGCCTCTGCCGACGCTTACGAACGCCATTCACAAACTGCCAGCCCGGGCATTCTACCGGCTCATGATCCTTTTGCAAAGGCGGATGCTGCAGACTACAGAAACAATGTCAGTCTTTGGCATTATACAGTATGTTCCTCATATAACATGAATCTGCACGCACTGACATACAACATGTGGGGAGTACAACATGTATCTGCGCGCACAGGCATACAGCATGAACGGCTTACGACATGTAGACTTACCAGTTCGACAAAGTCTTCTTTCTTCAGTTGCAATAGCTGGGCATGCAATTCCAGCATAAATTCGGCATACGAAGCAGGCTTGAGATCCATCCTCTTGCGCCCTTCTCGGAACACAATGTAGGCATTCACAATAGCCACGTCTACAAGCCCCATGAAGATAGCCTTGTAGTACTTCTTGCATCACGTCTGCAGTTGCAGAGAATAACGCTGAAGTCGAAGTTGGTCATGGATATCCACTCCGCCCATCCAACGGTGGTAATCACGCACCATGGATGGGCAAGGAATAGTGGTCGTCTGTCTCCATTTCCCCGAATTCGTCTCACTACAAGAATTCACACAGCATAGTTAGACTAAATCGTAAAAGTAGTAATTGAGGAAGTACTTACGGCACGTCGCCATTTTTCTACTTGACCCAGTTCCCAAAACCTGAACGGGTTTCCTATCCCACCAAACTAACCCGGTCATTGCAGCGCAGTTCCTAGCAACGGCCATCCTCACTGTTCCATGCTGCGCGCTTTTAGGATGATTGCGGTTCTTTTCCACGATTTCTTGCGGATATCCAACTTTGTCTCGCATGATTGTCCCAATAGAATACACATTGCGATGTAGTAGCCGCAGTGCAAGCTGAACCAATGTGTAAATCTATCTGTCACCACTAGGTGGTAAACGCCGTCCTGGGTTGCAGGTAGAACGGCTTCAAGGTTGCGGATCACAGCGGATGGCCCAGAGTTCGGATCGGCAGAACGCTGACTCTCTGGCACGTTGCCAAGTTCCTCCACATGCTGGGCTTTTCCGCACTATACTTCAAGTCTAGATGTTGTATAATACATCCACACAAAATGCAATCGAGCGTTAGGTACAACATGTTTAATGAAACAAAAAAACGACGTAGGTCCACACGGACCCACGTCTTTTACATACCTCATACAGTAGGCTGTGTCTGCACAGCACGTTAGAAACAGCTTGGTGCCCCACTTGTGCGGCTTGGTCTTTAGATACTGGCGGGTCGGGTTGTTCCGGTTGCGTGACGGTATGATGCCTTCATCAAACGATATAACCGGTGGTGTAGCATATCCTCGCGGGAACGTTTCCTGCAGTGTATTGATCACAGAGCGTACCTTCCACGCTCTGTCCGATGCTGCTTGGACATCCGCATTGTTCGTAAAGTGTAGGTTAGCCATGATATGCTCGAATCGGTGCCGAGGCATGTAGTCGTTGAATGTTCCGCGTGGAACAGCTCCGACCCTTTCCGTAGACCAATGGTCCCGAAAACGGCGGCGCTGCGGATTCAGCATCCGCGCCATCAGCAGCCCTAGCATATGAAGGATCTCGTGAGGTTCGATGTCATCCTTCTTCGCCTCACGCATCATGAACCAATCCATTGGCTTCTTTCTTGGTGTCCTTTGATTTGTATGCATTTGGTCGACACGAGCGGTCAGGTTCTGCAGGAAGTATCGGTTCGATTCTTTAGCTACGTCTCGCCAAAATTGCTTGGACATAAAAAATAGGAACAAATCCAGCGGTGATTCTGCCAGCTCCAAAACTTTAGCAGTCGGACCGTACGGTTCTGCATATAAGTTGGGGTAACTCCCATCTGGAGGAAACTGAGCGGGATCTATTTGACACCACAGATAACATGATCCTTTGCGTGCATGTTGTATATGATAACATTTTATCAGCACGTACCAAACTCCCAGCCGCTTGCGCGCATCTCCATCATGCTGTCGTTATCCCGGACAAACGCAATCATCTCGTCCTTGCGCAGCTCTCTCCGGTCTTGAGCAATGACCGGCTCGATTCAATTCGGCTGATGAGGTCCCAGTGTCGCTCGGCAGCGTACCACTCGCCGTGTCCTCATCTTCATTCTCAGCACCTTCAGATTCACTTGAACTCCTTTCATCTCCAGCAATGTTATCTCCGACTTCGCTATCCATTTCCCTCCATGTTTGCTCTTACCGTTTGCCTGGAGTCTTTGACACGCTGTAACTCCTCGTCGTCATCATAAAAGCCTATTTCCGTTTCGGTGTCTTTACAGTCAGAATTGAGGACCTCGTATTCGGCCGACTGCGTTGGAGTTGATTCATCGGTTCCGCCAGTTGTATGGTTTGGTTGTTCGTGGACGCACCTGCAATAACGACAAACGAAACTGGTTAGGCTGTGGAACCATTAGCATGTTGTTTCCCTAAGATGTTGTATCCAGACATCGATCACGTTGTACCTTTCTCCATTCTCAAATGTTGTATCATCCCTCGCTTGACTTGCTGTATCTTGACCATGTTGTACAGGGCTGCATGAAATACAACATCGTTAGTTAGCGCATGTTGTATTATCCACCGAGTATAAGTGCTGTACCTCGATTGCGGCGGTGTTGACGGTGGCAGACGTTCTGCCTTCTTCTTCGTCTTCTTTGCCTCGGCAATCTTCTTCTTTGCTCGCTCACGCTCATCCCCATCTTCCAATTCCGCTGCTAGCGACGAAATACAGCGTTGTTCAGCAGCCGATCGGCGCGCCTCTTTGTCCTCCTTCGCAAGTTGCGCCGCAGCTGGTTTTCGAAGCGTCTTCGCCTTGGACCTCGGTTGCCGCTGTGCTTTGGACTTGCCCTTAGCCTTCGTCGCCTCCGAAAGCATTTCAACCACTTCCTCCAGCTCTTTCTCGTCGTCATCGTGCCCCATTTCCTCCTCGTAGTCTTCGTCGTCTTCGTCGTCTTCTTCCTCGTCGTCCGTTTCCAGTTCCAAGACGAATTCTTCGTGGATTGACTTTGTCTTCCGTCGTGGTTGCGCCTTCTTACCAGACCCCGCCATTGTCTTTGCAGCTACCGCGCGTCGCAGCTGCGAGAGCAACCGCTTCTGCGCCTTCAGATACGCCACGTCCTTGCCTGTCTGCTGAAGTGGGAACGGTCGAAGCGTGAGTGCCGGTGGCGATGAGTATTCGACATCAAAGTCTGCATCGGCTTCGCGGTAACCAGCCAGAAAATCCGCATGCTCCTTCTGCAGCCTCTTTCGCTCCTTCGCTCTCCTTCCTTGTAAGCGCTGCACAAAGCG
This sequence comes from Phytophthora palmivora, assembly GCA_008079305.1. Taxonomy (NCBI): domain Eukaryota; phylum Oomycota; class Peronosporomycetes; order Peronosporales; family Peronosporaceae; genus Phytophthora; species Phytophthora palmivora. Next base: position 40,001 of record VOQZ01000323.1, on the reverse strand, counting down.
CTGATGTTCGCTGTGCGTTTCTCGCGGGGGAGCCCGCTTTGCTCCCATTGTCGCGTCACGAGTGTTGCGTCTTAGAGGGCGTTTCTTCAAATGACCACCAGCCACTGATTTCCTTCGACAACTTTATACTCTCAACACACCTACCCCTGTGCATCGGGAAGATTTCCTTTCTATGCTCATGATTTGCTTATACTTGATTTCACTATATTTTCACCGTTTTTCGAGCCAATCCCTATTTAAACATGTTGTCAGATACAACATGTTTTTAAAGGACTGTACTTTTGTGGGTTGTGACAAAATCATTGTGGCGTACAGTATCTACTATCAATTGGTTTATTGGACCAAAAAAGTATTCATAATTATTTTAGTCAACTTATTTTCTCAGTTTGCTCAGGACTATTTACCCATTTACCACAACAACGTATTTCGTTAATCTAATAGAGCAACAACTCAAATTATGGATGAACCGGTAAAATTCGTGCCAAGTTGGCACTGGCAACAGCTAAAACGCTTGTAGATCCATATCACCCCAGCCTATTCGTAATTTGTCGGTAGTTTGGCTGTGGCGCATATAGATAGCTGGAAACGGTGCTGTATTAGAATCGTGGTCTGCCCAGGTGCATTAGTTTTGCTTAATTTTTTATTTACTAAACGTTAGTATCGTGAGCAATAATGAAGGCCATACTACGTTTGAAACAACAATTTACTGGAAAGGTATTCAATTGATGTCATGTTACTAATCCGACGCCAAACTACGCGTCTGTGACCTACTACCGCGGTCGACGAGACAAAGCTGGTTGCTCTGCTAACTCGACGCGATGGCCAGAAAAACGTGTCGAAGTGTAAGACTTTCCTCGCACATATGATTTGGCTCCTTGCCCACCTCCTCTTGCACATCAACCAAATGCGGACGAGGTGACCGAATGTACTGACGACAAGTTGGAGCGTCAATTTGGCACACACCCTCCACCGGAACCCGAAGCCATGAGTCAGCGAGTAGCTTCGAAGATTTATGCATAAGTTATTCTGCAAGTGTCATTCCTATCCTCACAGATTCCAGACACGCGAAAAATTAACAGTTGGTGCTATCTCCCAGATCTCGACGTGAGATCAAGTCATTAGTCGCGTATACCATGCCAGAAATCTATATGCCCCTTCATCCAGTCAATTTTATCTACACCACTGAAGAGGTCCGATAACATGTTATGAAATGACACCACTCTGCGTTGGTCAGACTTACCACCGTCGACAGCTTCTCGCAATTTGTAGACAGAACTTGTCGGTGTAACGCCTCGCTCTAACAACAGGTTTGTTCTGGCTGGGACGAGGCTTTTGGCGAGCAAAATGGAGTGGGGTACCGACTTCGTACACAGTCTCGAATCTTCGTCTGACACAGTCGTCCACCGTCTTGCACAGTCATACACAGTTTCATGGGCTTTTTTGGTAACAGAACAACCATTTATTGGATAGCGTCACCAGCTGTCCGTCAGGTGTCGTGGTAACGACGATGCAGATTTTGCGTAGCAAGACTAATAATACAGAGTGAATATCCCAGGGCTGCCGTTTTCACTAAGTCTTTCAACCGCCCGCGTTTGCAGTTTTTGCAAAGTCTTTGAACCGCCCCGATTGCATTTACCGTAGGCTTTAAACACGTCTCCCGCACTACGGTGCTTTCCCTGAGCTCTTCAAAGCAGAATGATATTGTACAATTTAACTGATAACACTACATAGTGATGGGTCATGCTTGGCTTGTATTGTTCTTAAGTTTGCATTGTTCGTGCAATGTGGGAAGTGTATCGATAGAGGAGGAACTGCATGGCAGTACTTGTATCCATACCTTCACGCCTACGGGTACCACGTCCAACAGCAGAGGCTCAAAGAAAACGATAACGAACTGCCCGCGGTTGTTGTTATCAAGCCGAACAATCCAATCCACTGGATTGAAACTGTAGCGCTTATGGGGTGGCGGAAAAGGAAGCAACGGGACAAGCTCGGTTTTAAGATAGGTCCGGAGGGCTGCGATTCGATCTCCTGTTTGTTGTGGGTCAAAATAGTAATCGAAGATTCAGCGAAGTTCACAACCGCTGCACACCAATGTTCGGCGTTGTAGTGAATTACTACGAAAAACCACATTTGCTTCTGCTGGGACTTATCCTTGGTGCTTGCATTTGCAAATGCAGAATTGAGATGCATCCATACTGTTTGTTCTTGTAGCAACTTCTGGTCGAAAATAGGAAACCAGAGGACGTGAAATGCTATCATATATACGTCATGTTTGTCTGAGTACATGTCAATCAAAGCGCGTAGATACAGGTTCATACACGACATCTCTACAATTTTTTCCTCTCAGTGTATCAAGAATAGTAATCACCGAGGGCATCTACTTTGCGGAGGCTGTCGATAACTTCGTCGACATCTAAGCACTGTATCTTCCATGAATCATAACAGTTCCAGCCTGCTAGAACTAGGTTATTCATTCATTCGATTGTCTCCTCCGCAGCGTGAACCCGAGGCATTGCAGTGTGCCATGACCGCATTGCCCTAAACATCTTTACGTCGTACACGATACGGCCAGTCTTAAGCGTAATATCTTCAGTGGTTATTCTTGTATCGTGGTTGCTGAAATACCGGTCCTGAAACATAACTTTCTGGTTATCGCACGATTCAATTCGCCGTAGTGGCAAAACAGCCATAATCTCACTCGCAGTAGTTGGTGGTTGCTTTGTCCTCTCCTGAATCGTAATCGGGGACGACCGTGTCTGATGCAGCACCGACAAGGCACGTAAAGCGACTGAGTTATCCAATATGATTCGATTACTGTGCGCATAAATAATTGTGCCATCGACGGTGTGTCTCCATCGGCCACATTGCGAACTAACAATGATGTCTGGTGTAGCGCCTCGTTGTTAGCCTCTTCTGTGCTGTCTTCTTAATTTTTGCTTGCCCTGATCGCTTTTTGGAAGATGTGGTCTTCCACTTTGGGGCGGTCGTAATCTGCGTAGATGTAGTGTTCAGACATGTAGTCTGAGACTGGGTTGCAGACTCAGATTGTTCGTCCTCGTCAACACTTGCGGTATTGTCATCCTCTTCGCGTTCTTCAAGCTGGTCGTCCGTGCAATCAATCTCGTCAACAAATCCATGTACTATTCTACCGCACGGTGACATTTCACATGTATTTGCTTCCTGTGCTTCTATACCTTCTTTTTCAGTTGCTTCACACATGTCTTCATCATGCTCGGACTGGGCGACAGTCTCTGTTCAAACAACAATCTGGGTAGACGCAACCGTCTGAGACTGGGTACCAATTCCAGATTGTGCATCTGCAACATTGCCACCTTCTTCGTTTTTGACACTGGGATATCGTCCGATGCAGATGTCATTCAACACATTTTTGAGGGTAGTGTCGAGCTCATTGTATGCATTTGTACTCCATGGTGAACCAACATCAGCAATTTGACGCCCAATACTGAGTCAAATGGGGTGTCAGCCTCTTCAACGCTACCACGTCGCAGCTTCTTATAGTTTTTCATAAGCCATCTCGGGTGAATCACATTTTCGGGAACCAACTCACTGCAACCGGCTTTCCGATAATATATGATATGCCGGCAAGGCAACCGTCGTGTGACACAAAAGATACACGAATACGTCCACTCGTGGGGGGTTACCATGTACTCTTCCTGGATGTCATCGGTGTTAGCAGCAGCATATTGCATCATCACGTACGGACCCATTGGATACGAACGATACTCGGTAGTTGTCAGCAGCGCGAAATCATATTGCTGCTAGCTCAACAGCGTGACGGGATACAGTTTTTAATAGTTTGTTCATCTCCTCATCGTATTCACGACGCAACCATATTTCTTAATTCACAGTTTGACAAAATATGATACCCACAACGCAATCATCAAGACATGTCGATCGATTTACAAGCGTTTTGAGCTTTTGCCAACTAGACTCTAACCTAATCCACACAAACGACAAAAAGCAATATCCAGATAATGAAAACACATTGCACGTTTCCACGTACCGATTATTAGTCTGGTTTCCTATATGAGGCACATTTCCCCTATATACGGAATTCCACATTGCCTTGCAGGCGGTCCAGAATACTCAATCCAATTCTCAATCCTGCTTTCCACACGCAGGACAACATTCATTGTACTGATGATATCGTCATAGTTTTTTTCTGTTGGCGCGCTCACTAGTATCTGGATCAGCCGTTTCATTTCCTTATTGGTCCAAGCATCTAAGTTATACTTCCCTTTAGCAATTTTCTCTTGAAAATACTTCACTACATGAAAATGGAATAGTAATATGTGTACTCCAGGGAACTCTTTCTTCAACACTGCCAGTTCTGTGCAATCCTTGTCCACAATTATCACAGCAAGGTATTCGTAAGATGGGCATGCTTCTTTGAACTGCTGACATGTCAGTCTCAATGTTCCTTTCCTTTCATTCTCCACAAGACAATGCTTCATACACAAGACGACAACACATATAGCGTTAGCTTACCACTATATGAACGGTTGGAATCGAACAAAGTCTACTAACTATGCCAAGTCTTAAACTGGGGCACATTCTGAAACCCAGTTGTCTTACCTGCACATGCTGTCCCTTTCCCATAGCGTCGTGGATCTTGAAGCTGAAGGGTTTGTATTTGGAGGCGTTTGTGTCGTGTGTGGTATCGATAAAAAATACTTCAGGGAAGTTTGCGAACATCGAATGCATATGAGATGACTGAATGAATATGCAGTCTACAACACCCTACAGATTCAAAAATCAGTCAATGAGAATATTCCTCTTGTTATATCACGGTACCTCATGGTTAGCGTAGAACCGAGCAATGCTTCCAGATTTTGCTGCATAATCTTCCAAAATAGCGCTGATGCGTTTTCCATGGCCGGGACAGTGTAAGCCTCCTTCTGCAGCCGAGCAACCAGATTGTGAACGTTTTTCATATCAGGAACAACAGTAGTATTCTCGGTAATGCACTCCAGAATCCGCTCTCTATTGGCTCCTGCATGATAAAGCGTACGAACGGTAGCAAGTACCTCTTTATCGAAAACTTGCCGTGCCTCGTGGTAAGTCTGGTAAGCCTCTCGGCTAATCTCGTGATTGTGGCCAGTCACTTGTTTCGTAATGTACACTCCCCATTCCCCCGTTTCACGAACGCAAACGTTAATCTGTAATACGTGTAACACGTTTCAGTGTAAGAAACCAGCATTATGAGACCCCATTTGAATTTTGAAATACAAACCTGAGATGTGCATCCAATTTTTCTGGAGTGCTGGTTAGGCCGTGACTCGGAACCCCCTTCCTGGTCTTGGTAAACCAGCGTGCGTGCAAACGTAGGTTTTGTTGTAGAACACCAGTTCTTCTGGGATAGGCTGGCCGAGCTTACGAGAGTTCATTATCCGCTTATTTCGTGTCTTCACTGGCGTAGCCGTTCGAAAGAAAAGACCAAAGTTAATACAACCACAGTGTGTTAGATATCTTGAGCGGAATGTTGTACACAGTTTCAGACGGGGTTGCTGGCCAATTACAGTTGCAGGGTGTGGTCAAATTTTCACGCAGTCAAGCACTGTGGTCATGTCTTTCCACACTTTAGGACTGTGCTACAACCCAATACTAGTTGGCATATCTAGCTTCCATATCTGAAACGTGCGTGCGCAGTAGTTGCGTAAATACAGCTTGAGATCATCCCAATCATCAAATATTTTACGCTCTAGCTCGGGGGCGTGCACCAATTCAGTCAAAGCGACGGTTTCGGAGTCCTCTTCTTGAGCCAAATTGATTGGGTCGGGCGGGTCGGAATCTTCACCGTCGGAAGCTGCAAGTAATAACGAGAGACGTGCGAGCAATCACCAATCAACCTTTTTTTGCGCTTTTCTGTTTTTGTCTGACGCGCATGTACTCTACGGCGGCTTCACCTTCGTGCGTCCAAATGACCACTTCCATCGCAGCTTAACCTAGGACTGTCGCCTAACAGGTGATGAGTTGTCAGAGTCGTCGCTCCGACAGTCCGCGCTACTCCTCTCACTCGCACACGAAGAAGAATATTCATCATTCTGCTCACCGTGGTTTACCCCACAGTGGGGGTCCTGTCGCGTAAACACTGCTTCTTGGCGGGCCGCTGAGGTGCCCGGCGGCTCTCGCGCGGCATTCGGGTGGCGAGGCTCGTGGGGCTCTCGGTTTCTCAAATGAAGGGCTGGAGAGCCACTCGATTCGGGAGAACGCGAGTAAAAGTCTTTTCTTCATGATCTGGCTTGGCATGCACATCTACAAGGAATATTGTGATGTGGAGGATACACGGTATCACACTTTTGCCTAAAAAACTGTGTACGCAGCTACTCCCGATGGAGTGGAATTGATGACATCATTTTTACTATCTTCGTGTGAATCCAAGCATGACTATGCAACCGGGAACGACCACCTGCGATTAGGAACGGGTAGCTATCAATACAGACCGGGACAAATTGCCTGAAGCCAAGATTGCAGAATGACTTTTCATTTGACACTAGCTGTTTGTTGACGGATACAAAACCTCTGGATTCCAACGAGGAGATGTTGACAGCTATGGGTTGGGACGTTCTGGGCGCTCATACAAGATTGCTACCTAACCATGTTGACCCTCGCGATACTTCTCTCATCCAGAATTCCTCGTTTCAAATCACGATCCCCAAAATACTTGCGATTTCTGGCGTGAATTGACGGAGATCATGCAAGTTAAGTAGAGAATGACGGTGTCTATAAGGGTTTAAGCTGATACTCGCAGAGTGCGCCAAATTCGAACGTTGGAAAGCAGCCTTTGATGCGTTGTTTCTCACTAAAGTGACAATTGGGTGCCGATGTTACCAACTGAGAAATATGCGCAAGCTACTTTAAAGTCAACATCGACTAGTGTGTCTCCATTCGACGTAGACTGTGGTCAAAAACGTCGCGCACCAATAGTAGCTCAAACTCAATCATTTGTGGAAGTACATGCCACAGTGCCGATAACAAGTAATTGAATTTGTGCAGAGTAACTTGTGACTAGCTCAAGAGCATCAAGCACAATATCATAATCGCGGACGAACATATGTACAATTCGACGTAGGTGATTTGGTGTACTCGCGCGGTTAATTTCGAGCTGATCCAAACGAATTCCGACTCAGAATGCGATTCAAATCGCAACAAACTTCTGCCTAAGTGGTATGGTCTTTATTCAGAGTAGTAACCCATTGGAGAAAATGCGTATCGCGTTGCACTTCAAACTGACGTGGTCAGGTTCGCATTGACACGAAAACGTAAAGCTTTGCTCTTAATCATTCACATCCACATATGCTCACACACACCTTACATGATAGCTACTTCTGGATACAAGCCGAATTTGCTCTGTTCCGATTCCACCTCAGTAGCAGAAACGTTCATTCAATTCGCCACTGTGTTTCCGGTCACCTGAGCTCGACTGACGCGTTTCGCCGAGGGCCAAAGGGCTGATTATATATACAGCGAAGAAATGGATGAAGGTTTCTGGGGCAACGGCATTTGATATTTATTTGCTCGATACGGTATCGTAATTGTGTGATTACATCTGCAATGGTGATGAAATTGGTTTTGGTGGCATGACTTATTACATGTGAAATTGTTCAATTAACGTAATAGGGCGTCCCTAATTCTTGTGTCATGAAGGCTCACTACATTTACCGCAAAAGAAACCCCACTGGGATAGCATTTCATTCTGGTAACTAAGAAAACTGGTCAACTACAGCCACTGTACAATAGGTGAGCGAATATCTTGTAGAATTAGAGTACTCAACTGGCTCGAATGAATAGTCAGGAAGCACCTCCTTCACTCTGCTCTCGTTATCGATTACGACATTTTCAGCTGACTAATGCTCGTTTTCACCCATTTATTCCTCGTTAGCTGCATTTGACTCTGTTGACTGCACATGAGCAAGAAACCTAATGCTTCCCAAGTCATCACCGGAACTGCCACTACGATATCGCTGTCCCTTTTTGTTTGATTTGCTGTTGCTACCGCGTTTACGCCGTATTCGTGTGACATAGGACAGCTTCGTAGCAAGCGTTTGCAAAATCGTTGGGATGGCCCTCATGAATGTGGTAATAGTAGGTTGTGATGTCGGAAAAGCGCGGTATAGCTCACGATGAAACCGCTTTAGAGGATTCTTCGTCGTAGCGACAAAGCTATTGTCAAGGTCATGAACGTACCAGGAGCCAATGTTGCATCGGTCACGCCAAGTTGAGCGGAAATAGCCCCAGAACGGCTTCTATGTAGGGTGTGTTTACTCAGTGCCTACTGCGACGCAATGGCTATGTATGGTGAGCTTTACCCTCCGGATTCCTTGTTTGGGTATTAACTAGGGGACAATAATAGTGTGGACACCGTGCACACCTTTCTCCATTGTGATTAGAATTTCAGCTTCGGACATGCAGTATGTGGTGTTATTTCGCCATCGAACGGCCTGTTTAAAGTGGTACAGGCAGCCAATGCCCTCGGCACTTGAAAATTGATTCTTCATAACGCTGATGAATGGAAGTTCGAAATCGCAGACAATGTCACATGGCTCTAGGTTTTCCGACGTGTCGCGACAGATCAACTCTAAGATATTAAAGTACTTATCAACTGGCTTTGTGCTGCATAGCACGAAGTGAATAGGATTTGACAGCTTACGAGTATGTTCATGTACGATCCATACATATGTTGCTGAAACGCAGTAGGCACAAAACGGAATGTTCCATCGAATAACAAAGACACACCGTTGGACATGAGCAATTGACGAAACTCCTGGTGAGCCAAACCGAAAATGCGTTCGAATTTCTGGTAGGGTCTGCTTTTGGTCTTAGGATGCGGAACTAAAAGTGCATAGCGACTTGCCTTCAATCATCAAGAAAGGAAGAACCTCGATAAGTTCAAGCAAGTGAGAACCGTAGTACTTCTACCGTACGCGGTAAACAAGGCTTGTAACATGCCCTTCTGGCAACTCTTTGCTAATGACGTCGCTATTTAGGTAGTGTTCCGCACTGACTTGCTGCCACACGTAACGTAAAATCAAGGATGTCAACCCGTTGCTTCATCACCCCGTGTACTCTAAAATCTCAGTAGAAGGTGGAATGTGCTGAAAACATGCGTGCGTGTTCTCTAGTTCAAACCCACTATTAATGGGTCGAATTACCAACGTTGGTACATATGCCATCTTGCGGTTTGAGGTTCAGGCACAAGTATAGTTAAACCCTCTGTGATTGATCTTTGTTTGTGGGTCTCACCTGCTGGATGCCTTCCATATACCCTCGATATTCCTTCTCCCCCGCACAGGTTTGCAATCAGTAACACTCGACAATGGACAGAAGGTTGGGATGTGAATACAAGTAGTGATACCGTTAGTGGACACATCAGTAATACGACTGATAAGATTCGATGCAATTGGCAGCGCGATAGACGTAGTTGATTGTATAAATGCGTACTTCGGCTAGGTTGACCAGTAGTGCTTCCGTATTAGTTTATTTGGGCGGTATAAGTGCAAAGGTTAAAAGCTTTATCAGATAAATAAGCTGTGCATATGGGAATCCGTTACATATCTGTTGATATTTCCGTTGAGTGCAATTTCGATTTACTTTATACTACAGCTATCTAAAAGCCGACCTACTAAACCGACGATCTAAATATCTAATCAACCCAAACCACGATCAGACCAGTCTACCACCCAAGCGATAATGTGGTATAGCGGGATCAGCAAAATCTGCGGATCTCTAGATCCAACTTCTCACCAATGCCCGGACACCGACTAAGGATGGGGGTCCTGCGATGATCCGTGATCTGCTGAAATTGCTCACCTTGTGTACCCGTCGGTTGGGCTGGATCGTCCTCTCTTGGTGACTGCTAAGTTGCTCGATCTGCGTTGGTTGAACGGCTTGGCGTGGCGTCGGGGTCATAGAGTAGCGTGGAAGTCTTCACACCACTCGCCAGTAGTAGATCCGGAGTCCAAGCGAATAGATCAAGCTTGGATCCGGCGGCCTAGATCTGGATCTGGCCTTGTAGTAGTTCCTTTGGTGTTGATTCCCATTACTGGAGGTCCTTTGATTGCTTGGCGCTTCCAATAGCGCGATCTTGATCGTTGAGAAACCGAAGGTCTACCGGCTAAGCAATTAATACCGGGATCTTGGATCTGCGCTTAGGGTAAGATATTAGGAGGTTGGATCTAGCCAATATATTATCTAGATATTATCAACCACCCTAGATCTATACACCTAACTCGCTATTAATACCGTAGGGCCAATGTAGTTCCCGATTCTAGGCGCGTAGCGAAGCACTTGTGTCGTACGATGCAAATTCGGTTCTGATTTAATGTTAAGACCTATCCCATTCTGTATCCTATCCTTAACGACACATCGACTGACTACGCCATCCTGATTCTTGTCCTTTCTTGACCTCACCACCATGGTAGTCGACATCTTTGCAGATCACCTTGGATCTGAACCATAAACATTAGATCACTAGTCGCAATATTGTGGTCTGGACTTCTTCTTTCTCCAATATCGTAATCATCCCCCATAATATCCAGATCACACGTCTCCCGAGTCAGATCATGCCTTAATAGGCCAGATCATGCTAAGGTAATTAAAGTACCAAATCTTGTCTGCGCATAATACAACAATCTATCCCATACGAATGTATTCACTGCAAACATCCTCCACAGCACGGTCCACTGTATCTACATTAAACCCTTAATGAGAAACATTTGCATGGGTCTCACTATAAATGTAGACATATTATTAGATTGATATCACAAACCACCTATTTATCAGCTTTGAAATGGGTCTGGGTTGATCGCGATGCCCGTTGCGAGACGATGCCAAAAATGCTGCAGTAATTATACTAAGGTCTCGCTCGGTCTGGCCAGACTGAAAAAGTTCAGAACGGTCGGTGACCCGTTAAGAAATCTACCCAATGTATTATTTAAGTGTGGTCGGAATGAACTTTGCTCGGCAACTTGATTTTACATACTACAACCAAAACTAGAGATTCTCCTTCAATTCTAAAGACAGTCTCAAAACCGAATCGTTTTAAAATGAAAAGAAGCAGTGAGGCAAAATGAGAAGGGATCTCCTATTTGTCATTAGATCATCATCCCGTGGGAGGTGCCGTCTTCTAAAGAAAATTTACGAGAAGACAGTGATTCTACTGTCTATTCTCATATTCACATGTAATTAGCTAATAAATATATCGATTTTCTTACCGCTGAATATTTTTCTTACTGAAATTGGTCGGCTCTTTAGAGAGCTCCAATCCAAATTCTAACAAAATTGTTTCTTTGAATTGTATTCATGCAATTATTGTTCACAACTAACACTAGCAGTCTTTTGCGCATCCAGCAATGCGATTTGAAGCCCCTTTTACCTGTCAAGGAAATTTAATACAGACAGTCCAGCCAGCACCCCAAGCAGTGTCGTCCTTTCCAATGAACACCACAAAGAATCCTTTAGCAAAACTTCTGATACAAGTTGCCCAAAACAAGGTCGGAGGATGGATCTGGTTGCTCAACCACCTTGATTTTCACTCCAACGCTGCCTCGTCAAGTTGCAAGCACATCTTTGGTGAGCGGCGCCGTGAACCGCACGCGTATGGGGAACACGGAACGCAGCAGTGGACACAATAACGCTGCAGAGTTGATCATGCCGATAAAGAGCCGACCTGCTGTGAATGTGGTGCCTCTCGCATTGGCGTATCTCGATTGACGACGTGACTGATGAGCACATCCTGTCAGAAATGGATAGGATAATAATACTGTAAAGAGCAACGACGTACCCGGCATCAATCAGGAAATTGGGATGGATTTATCACAAACAGTGCTTTAAAAAGTGCCATGATATTATCGGTGAACATAGATGGCGCCAACTTTCGGGTTCAGACGGCAGACAACAGCTATGTCGAATTTGATTACGTGATGGATCCAGAGGCCCTTCGTGACGAAGTTGACCGAACTCTCCGTTTTCATTTGCACAAGGCAAAAGAAGATGAGATAGTGTTGCGTGATTAGATTCTCAAAAATAGCCAAGACCAAGAGAAGGCTTTCCGAAGTCTAAGGTGTGTAAAACGTGATGAGGCAGTGATAACGCCAGGCGACTTCCATTTCGAGGTTTGACCAGAGGCTTGATGAAGCCTCGTATCACTATTGTATTTTAAAAGACGGCCCACGTCCAACAGCCAAAAGCACGATAGAGCTCAAGGTCCCTCCAATACCTTGCCCTCACTGCTAGGGAATTCTTTGGCTCTCCGAATGCACTACCGATACAGATGACCAGAAGGCCAAAGTCTATCATAAGCTTTGTGCACAGGAAGGAAACAACGGTGTTAGGCGAACGCTTGCTCGAATTAAGTTCTTGCGTGTGTGCCTCCCGTCAGCGGGGAAACCTGTCCGGATGAATGAGGTCGTATCAGTGCCATAGTGCGCTGACATAGGTGCTGACCGAACTTCAGCTGGGCGCCATCACGTAGGGCAGTTACTAGGCCTCAAACCAACAGTGGTGGTGCGAAAGCTTGACACGCCTATAGTCGCCGTGACTGTGTGAGAACATGAAGTCACCTATACTTCCACTTTGTGCCTCCGGAGGTTGTTGAATACAGCTGTTGGCCCCGTTTGGCTTCATGAGTCGGTCGGATGCCTGTTTATTGAAGATGCCGAGCCAGAGTTTATCCTAGGTCACGATGTATTCGAATCATTGCGAATCGACGTAGATCAACTGCTAGAGCAACTAACAATACGTGGTGACGATGTAGACGATAAAGACTTTGATATTATCTTGCCCAGAATCGTGTTGGTGTGCAATGGTCATGACATGCCCGAGACCCTTGCACGAGTGGTAGCACTAGCAATCGAGCAAGGGTTTCCACCCAGGCTAGAACTCAAACATGCTTAAACATTACAACAGACGGCCTGTACATTGCAATGAAACGACAGCAACGTAGCCCGTTGAAAACCGGAGTCTAGGAAGGGGTAAGTGATGTAAAAAAGCAAACCACGTCGCTACCGGCTTGCGGTGCGTGAATTCATGCGTGATTTCAACACCAAGCTAGTTGACCTGGGTTGGGTATGAGAATTCTATGCGTCGCTGGGCCAGGCCAGCTCAGCCAGTGCGCAAACATCGTTAGAGTACCGATATGTATCGTCAAACGAGTACCGGATCGTAAATGCCCTAAATTGAAGTTCTAAGTAGTACGATTCCTCACATGACCGCACTTTTAGGGCACACTGGAGGCAAAACCCAATTTGGTTTGTTCGACCTATTGCATAGTTTCTGGTATTTACCACTGGATGAGCTTAGCCAATAACTGATGTCCAACAGCACCGACTCAAGAATATACACTCTTCGTCGTGTACCACAAGGGTGCTGCAATGCTGCTGTCCATTTGCGTTAGGCCATGGAGAACTGTTGTGGTTCGCTCTTGTACATGTTTCTAATAGTTTGGATTGACGCCATCTTGCTTTTCGCTGAAGTTACCGATGCTTTCCTGGTAAAGCTAGATCAAAGTTTTGATTTGGTGGCTAAGAACGGGCCTAATCTCAGGGCAAATAAGAGTAGTATCCACCAGCAAAGTGTAAAATGGGGTGGGCGTATCATTAAAGGTGACGGTATATCGCACAATCCAGCACGTATTAACATACTACGGTCAATACCGTACCCGACCACTGCTGGTCAACTGGCGCAGTTCCTACGGGCAGCCAACTGGATGCTGGAATCCATAGCCAACTATGCTCGAGCTATGGACCACTACCAGCAGCGATTGGATTCTGCATTACAAAGCTGGAATCGCGCAAGGCGATTCTCCACTGGCATCCCCATCATTTTTAGTGATGCCGAACGGCTTGCATTCGATTATGTTTAAGGTCGACCGGCAACTTCAGCCACACTTGCGTTGCCGAATGACGACGCAACCACTGTTGTATGCTCATATGCATCGGATTGTGGTTGGTCCGCCATTGTGAACCGAATCATGGACTATGACCCACTCGTTCCCATCACCGCCCAACAGTACAAGCTATTCACGTATCTTGGCGGTACTTTATAGGGCTACCGGATCAACTGGACTGTGATTGAGAGAGGTCAATCCATTGTAGTAGCATATGAAAAACTAGATTACCTCTTTATGAGACTTCAGCCTTTTCGGTTATTCTGAGATCGTCGCAACTTCATCAATGTATTCACTCATAATCCGAACATAAAAATCATATTATAGGGAAGTTACTGTGATGGGCGTTGAAGTTAATGCCTTGCCGTTATGTTGTCAAGCATGTCGCTGGAGTAGCGAATGTCTGGGCGGACATGTTATCCCGACAGACCGGGTAGCCTATTACCATGGTCAAGCTAAAGTGGTTCGCTAGAAAGAAATCCAAGCGACAGCAACCAGCGTTACAGTCACGGACGAGACAGGTACTCCTAGATGAAGAAGCGGTCACCACGCGGTGGCCTTGGAACCCACAGTGTGCAATGACGCACAGCAGCATGGATAAAGTCTCTGTACGCCCGAGGTATTCGACCCCTCTCATCAACCGTAGGGGTGGCGTGGTCGCTCTCGCAGGTGGCTCCTACCGGCGCGTGGTGTTAGCATTCGGCCGAAATCGCCGGGTGTTGCACATCCCGAATGTCCGGGTCACTGTTCACGTATTCGGGTCGACTGCCCGCTCTGTCCATACGTGAAAAACGCCAGAATGGTCCGCAGGCCGTGGAGCAAAACCAAAAAGTGCGATGACAGGAACAGTGTGTTGCATGGGAATTTTCTGTTTTTAGCTGAAGTCTTGTGGCTCTCGTAAGTACCTGTTAGTGCTCAAAGACCACGCCACGCATTACTGCGAGCTAGTAGCGTGCAACACAGCGGATAGTGGAAAGGTGACAACAGCCATTCTAGATTGGCACATGTCCCACCACTATGGATCAGGGATAACGGTAGTCACTTCAAAACTGAAGTACTTGCTGAGCTCTAAAAAAGACTGACAAATAAAAAATAATCCCATTGGTAACAGCCCGTTGATCAACGGTTCGATAGAGCGCATCAATCACGACATTCTCCAGGTGTTCCGTGCTTTGACACTAGAATACAAGATTCTGCAAAGGATTGGGTCTACTTAGTACCTTTCGTACAATCAAACCATCCAGCTGTACCATCGCTCGGTAACCGGGCCCCAGGAGATCTAATAACGCGTCTGCCATCGCGTCACCACTAACTGAGTTATGCAACGCCAGCAGTAAACTGCTTGTCAAACTGTTAAGCACCTCGGCAGCCCATTTCTCCGCACGTAGCCGCGCTATGCGACAGTCTACGTGCGATGCATCAACCTACCGCTGGTGGACGTCTAAAACAGCGACTTCTCAACAAAAAGCGGGAGCGAGGAGAGAATACTGTGAATATTGACGTGGGAAAATACATACTGCGTTCACGCGTTGAAAAGAAGACGAGAAATAAGCTTCTCGTCACGTTCCAAGGACCATGCATTGTGGTCCGCGCGGGCACAAACTCTTTCCGGTTGTGTCAACCAGTCACTGGGGTTAAGCTAGACGTCCACTCATCCAAACTTAAGTTCTATGTGGACAAACGTTCCAATGTTACCGATGGAATACCCGTGCGTGTGGCCTCCCAAGGCATCGTTTTGGCTATCAACGAGCTGAAAAGCATCGTTCTAGCTCTTCCATCAAAGACAATGAGATATTAGTGAGCTGGAAAGGTATAGACTTTATAGAAGCCTCGTGCGAACTAATTACGTATTTTGCCAAAGATGTCATGGTTATTCATGAAAATTGCATTCAAAACCACAACGCACATGTGCGCAAGTAGTGGGAGAATCACCAGTCAAAAATGCATTAAATTGCCATGCATAATTTTGTCACAATCAACATTTTTAGTAACATTATATCTTATGGTACCATGTAGCCTGGTACTGTTGTACGAATTCCCAGTTTAATCATTGCAGTATTGGCTTCATAACAGTTGGACAAATTTACTTCAACACGGTGTACCTGTAACCCTTGTAACAACGCAGGTCACTTTGGGTACTTCAGGTGACTACGACTGAAATTTCGGTACATCAAAGTGATTTCCATTTGTCGTGTCAAGTACCCATTTCCATAGCTGGAGCAACACAAAATAGTGTAAACACAAAAGAATCCCTGACAAACATCATGACATCCAACTGACCACAATGACAGTAACTGTTCATCCTGGTCCGATAGTCTGTCGGACAGTTGACGTTTGGGTTAGGGAATTGTCACAGCTCCCCGCGCGTGCCACACCTCATTCAAGAATTGCCCCACCGGCGTGGAGTACTCTGAAGGCTTGGAAAGAGACGGCTGGCTAGCGCGCGGACAAGGGACCACGGAAGGGGGAAGAAACGTCGGTGAGCAGCGTGGACATGTCGGCCGTAACTGCGTTTGTGTACGGCTTGTGTGTGGGTGAACTAAGCTGCAGAGCGCGGGGTTGGCTGCGTTCATTTGATTGAAGTGGTGTTTGGCAGCGCACTACTTAAATCGGTGCGACGATTTGTGAAGGTAATGCATTGCCATGGCTATTGCTCTTTATTTGTAGTTTGATATCTTTTGGTACTACGTGTACTCCCAGATAGTGTTAATGTGTAGGAAATGCAGAATATCGAATTCTGCAAAATGGTTTTGGTGTTATTGCTTGTACACACAAAACCATCACGTTCGACCATCACAAGCGTTGAAGGGCGAAGTGTAAATCAAATATACATTTATACACCAGCGTGGAGAGTTCCGAGCTCAGGCCGCGCGACTTGTCTCGTATTTTAGCAACTACGTAATAAAGCGCATGATGTAGGTAAAAGTGCAATCCGCGAAGACAGTAGCAAAAGCCTTGTGCTGCACCTTGTACGCATCACCAAGAACGTACTTAAGTTGCATCCCCTTTCTTTTAACTCGTGCGTAGATGCGCCGCAGCGCAACGAGAGGGGCTGCAATGTGATCGTGATGGAGCTGCGACGTAATGAATCGCACCACCAGATGAACGGCCCTATAAGCATCCGTAATGCCACACACGAGAACCGAATAGCTGATGCTGTTCATATTGAACGGTGTATTACGGTACAAGGCAAAGGGACCTGGCTCCCGCACAGCGTTGCGGAGTAGTGATTCCGTCATCATGCCTACTAGAAATAGTCGGGAGTCTGAGCCAATTCCCAGTTCAGGGTAGCTGGACCCATCATGCACTTTAGTGAACGTGAAGGCATCGTGCTTATCTTCACGCCACTAAATACGGCAGCAATCACTACACCAGCGATGATTTTGCACTTATCGTTGCCGCCGAGACGAGTGTACCGAAAGTGGTGCACAATGGTTTGCACCATGCGTAGACTAGGAAGTACATCTGGCCGGAGTCGAAACTTGCGGCCCACACCATGCCGAATGCACAGAGGCATTAGGGTTTCGCGAACAAACTCTATGGTGAAGTCGCGCTGCTTCGGCGTGATGCAAGCCTTCGAAGGGGTTCGTGCCCGAGAATGGTGGTCACCCAGCTCCTACATATCGACGCTGTCAGGCTCCTGGCAGAGGAGCGCCTTTAGTCGCCAAGAGCGTGAACTGCGATCATGTAGTGCTTACACGCACAATGCAGTATCTTGTAGCGTATCGAGTGCGGTGAGCCGCTGCTGCAGGCCGAGCAGGACGTTAGCTAACTCTTGGCTTCTTCCGAATCTTCATCCCCCGGAGTAGTAGTGCAGTGTTCTCAGACGAAACGCGGCTGCAAAACTGGCTCCAAGTGTTGAAGGTGGGCATTGAGAGAGGGTGAGTAACAGGAGAGGCTCTAGGCTGTGGGGAATTTCTTTTTAGGTAAGGGGCGCTGAAAACAGCCAACTCGAAAGTAATCTAGACCAGTCAACCCGTTCTTTAGACTTCAGATGTAGAATAGGGGGTTTCAGTTAATAATTTCTGCAAATGATGAGACCAAGGGATAAGGCTCATTCCTTGGGTTCATTCCTTCCGAAAACCTCATTCCTTGGTCAGACAAAATCCCTTTTAAACGGATTCACATCGGTTTCGTCAGGTTATTGATTTCTTACAGGAAGCACACAGCAACTTCGCACTCCGTACGCAAAAGGAACCACGCACTCCCGAAAGCAAGCGAATGCTCCACGGAAGGTGGCCTCTCAGACGATGGCTGTAACGAAGAAGGTCGCTCCAAAGAAGACCCAGCAGAAGAAAGCCTCGCGCGTGAAGGCCCAGCAGGCAAACGCTCTACCGAAGAAGGCATGTAAGAAGAAGGATAGCAAGACGAATGACTCCCAAAACTCGGCCCCATCAAAGGTATCTAAGACCAAGCAGACACAGCAGATGCAGCAAAAGTCCAAGCGGCCAACCTCACGGCCAGAAGCGCCAGGAGCAGTACAAGCGATGCGTCGTGCGGTAGCAGAGATGTAGGAGGCGCCAGAGGAGGAGGAGGACCAGCCGCACGAGACGGAGGAGCTCTCCGAAGACTTGGAGCAGGTCGAAGAACTGGAGCAGACGGACAAAGACGTCTCTGGTGAGATGGCGATGCGGGTGCCGAGTAAATACGCGCCGCGTGTTCAACTCGATGGGATGATCCGCTGGATGGAGAAGCCAAGCAACCGCGCCATTTATCTTGGCGGGTCAACAAGTGGAAAGGGCATGGCTCATGGAGCTGGTGTGACTAAGCTGTCCGGTTTTGCTAGCATGGCAGAGTATGTCCACAACTACGCGATGAAGGACGATCCTGCGGACCCTCGTCACACGAGCAAATCGGACACGTAAAACCTGCCAGAGTCGCTGGAACTCGCAGTTCTAGCGATACAACTCTACCCGTGAGCGCGCGATGTAACAGACTGGGTTCGGGATAACCGAAGAGATGATGATGCATGGCGACCAGGTTGAAGATTTGATTGAGAAGGCATGCCCATTTACGAGCGAATGGATGCAGCGTTTTGGGAGCAGGCAAACGTCGAACCAGTCTCTCAAATGTATGAGCCGGTCCTCAGTGAGGATGAAGACTCGACTGTAGTTGGAACAGCGGCCGGATTAAATTGTCAGCAGTTCGGAGAGAATACATGCGATCCAGACGATCATGAATTTCGTTTTCTGATTATTGTGATCACTTGGAGGGTGGCAATACCAGTGATAGTGATGAGACTATCCTCAGCTTCAGTAGGGTATGTGCAAATTACAGGACCGCTGCTACAGGCAATAAAACTCAATGTCCGAGCCCTGTGCGCACCTGCTGCAGTGATGAGTCACCTGAAAGCCTGAGCATCCCGAAGCGAGGATCTGAGCGCAATGCTCCAGCAACACGGGGCCCCCTCAACGAGTTGCTCAATGCTAGTAATCGACCCCGTTTATCATGGGCTCCGACGGCTAATAGGCAGCTACTACCAAATACGAGTAGTTCATCGAGACACCCCAGTGGTGATCATGAAGACTCTGATGCTAAAGTGCCTTTGGGGCGAGATACAAGGGCCAAACGCAACCCGCTATCGAGATCGACGACTGAATCAACCGCGTCGACAAGAGCTACTACTTCCACGGCTACTGTTGCCGCGACTTCAGCCTCGACAAAGGCGGCTGCTGGGAAGGCTGCCCCAGCAAAAGCTGCTGTTGTTAAGGAGCGGAAAGGTTCATGCTTTGAAGCAAAAGGATTTTGGCTCGGTGTTCGCTGTGGAGTAAGACAAAACAAGGCGCTCTGCTGAAAAGCGAGTAAAGCTGACTATTGCTTCCCAGAAAAAGCAATTTGAAGCAACGCTTGCTTTTAAGCAGAAGGAGCCGGAGGAACAAGCAGCGACACGGCGCCAAGCAAAACTGGAGCGTGAAGAAGAGCGTCAACAAAAACGCCAAGAAAAACAAGATGAAGATCGGCGTAAAATGGCTGTTGAGCTGATTCTTGCTGGAAAATCCCGTGAGGAAGTGGCGGAGCTTGTGGATTACTACTTGCCTAGCTACGAAGCAACGCGGTCATGATGTGCTCACGTTTTTCTTTTTCTGTCTTGCTATATGAAGTAGAGTTGATGTCAGTGTCGTCGCCGTCTTCGTCATCGAGAGCGGCGTCGCCCCACTCATCGAAGAGCGCGACACCGATGTTGTGGAGCATGGTACAGACCAAGATGTGGTTGTTCACGTGCCGAAAATCTTTCTTTCGGTTAATTTGCGTGCGAATTTCCTTTAGCGACATCCAGCGGTTCATATAAAGCCCAATGCAATTCTCGATTATGACGCGTGCCGATGAAATAACTTCGTTGTAGAATGCGTTTTCAGCTTTTAAAGCTGCTGGCAGCTTGTACGGTGTTGTCAGGTGTGTACTGAGGGCATAACCCGTGTCACCCATGAGATATTGGTCACCCGAGAAGAATCGGTCTGGATTCTGAGCGAGAGGGTCTTCGAAAACACCGTCGAGTCACAGGAAGACCCCGGCCAGCCCGTGAGCGCATGCAGAATCACCTTGTCCTCGTTGCATACGATCTGCACGTTGAAGCTGTAGCGACACTTGCGATGGTAGTGCAGCGCGCCGTTGATGTATGGTTTTTGGTCCAGTATCACTCGCGTTCCATCCACAATCCCACAACATCTTCAACTAGCCCAAAACGCTCTTCATAAAACGCAGACGATTCGATGCGCTTCTATCGACTTGTCCACACGACGGAACTTGTGTAGTGCCGCAGCAGAGCTTTCTGCACTCGGCGAACGCATGTCGAAACGGTACCTGCGCCGATACCATAGTTCCTAACAAAGTGAGCGACAACATTCCCATTCCCGTAAGCGCCGTACCATTCTAGCGTCACTGCAAGTTGTATGGCAACGTCACGTTGCGGTCTTTTCGTGCTGTTAGGCTTCGGCTGGAAGACCACGTCGTCGCGTATCAGGTCGAGGAGCACATTGAAGGTGTTCTTCGAGACGCAGGTAAATGTGCGGGTCTCCGCATCTCCAAGCGTGTGCAGCAAGCGCTGATGAGCCGTTGATCGCACAACATTCTTGCGCGGCACTGAGTAGCGCACGGAGTCCAACGCGTGCCGCAGTTTCACGAGATCTGGTAGGTCGTCGTCTTCGGAGGCGTCTTCGGAGACGTCTCCTGTCGCACTTTTCCAACTCACTAGTAGTGAGCTGGAAGAGTGGATGTGGTAGCACTTAGGCAGAGGAAGTCTTAAGATCGTTCGTGGGGATGCCCAAGCTCACGTCTTGAAAGCACTCCGATGTATCGCCAAGGTGTCCGGGATTTGCTCCTGAGATCACCAAGGTGAGGAGTCCACACTTGCTTGGCCAGAGCAGGTCGACTTTATTATCCTCTGTTGATTCCGGAATGAGCTTGGCGCTCATTCACTGTTCCCTACACTAACTCTGTTATTACATGCATTCCTAGGTCCTCATGGGTTCACTTCGCTGGCTGGCTCCTCCTCTGGTTGCTTGTCAAGGGCATCGACCCTTCAACTGACTGCTGCTACTGTTGCTCGGAACCGCTGAACTATCACCTTGACACTACTGTAATATTTACAGTAGCTAGCCGCCAATAGTCCAATTTCAGTCAGCTCGCGAGATCCCACGAAAATCTCGTGACATCTCCTTTGTCATGAACCGAGACCCTCCTCGATTTCTTGCGATCGTGAAAGCGATTGATCAGGTCGCCTACATATTTCAAGTTCGCGAGGGGTTCCCATGTGCAGCGGGCTTGTCCGAGCCACTTGACCTTGTACATGGCCTTGCCGCGGGTGCGCTTGAAATCCACAATGTCTTCCACTAATTCACCCTCAGTATTATCCGGGAGCAGTACCTTGAATGTTCGCTGCTCCCTGCCGTTACTGCGTATGTATGGCTTGAGATAGCTGGTGTGGAACACGGGGTGAAATTTCACGCCTTGCGGCAGCTTGAGTTCGTAATAGTCATGACCAAGCCGACGTACAATAGCGTATGGGCCGATCCAACGAGCTCCAAGCTTTGCCTTGGTTGTTCCGGCGTGATAGTTGGCCAAATTTTCAGTCGAAAGCAGCACCCCCTCCCCCACATCAAAGGATTGCACCGGTCTATTAGCATCGTAGTATTCACTCATACGATCACTGGCACTCTGAAGCTCACGACGTACAGTCGCTAGGCGGTCGGCTTGTAGCTCGAGGAACGTCTTCCCCAACTCACTTCGCCGCCCTTCACCTCCGGTTGTAGTAGGCGCGCTCAATAATGTTGCAGGAGTCGATGGTAGATAGCCCAGATCGGCCTCAAATGGAGCCATCGAGATCGACTGCTGGAACCTCAAGTTATATGCAAATTCTGCGAGAGACAGGTACGAATCCCAGTCATCGGAAGCTCCATTCGTAAAAGCTCGCAAATAGTTTTCAATCGTTTGATTCAGGCGCTCCGTCACTCCATTTGCTTGATGACGAAAAGCGGTAGTAAGCCTTTGACGGGTCCCCAACATGGTACACAGCGTAGTCCAGACGGTAGCGGTAAACTTCGGGTATCGGTCGGATAGAATTTCCAACGGAACCCCGTGCAATGCAAAAATACGATCGCGGTAGAGCTCCGCGACCTCCCGAGCCGTAGCAGTACCCTTACAAGTCACAAAATGCGCTCGTTTTGTTAATTGGTCCACCACAACAAGCACTGCATCACTCTTGGAGCGCGTCATAGGCAGCGATACTATAAAATCCATCGCTACATGCGTCCATCTACCACGTGGAATTGGCTGACTTTGGCGTAATCCTGGGGGCTTCGTATTTCGAGCTTTTGTCCTTTGACAAGTCTCGCAAGACTTCACGTATGCACGCACACTTCGCATCATGTGTCTCCATTGGTAATGTTTCTCCACCAACCGAAGAGTCCGCTCAATGCCTGGATGCCCGTATACTTCCACGTCATGGAACTCAAAGAGAACTGCATTTATTATCTCGTTGATGACGGGTAAAACAAGCCGAGGTGCTTCATCATTTGGGTCAGTGTACATCAATTTGTTTCCATCGAGCGAGTACCGTTCAATGAACTTGATTTTTGCGGTAGAAGACGATGCATCGCCTTATACCAGTCGCAAAATGGTCGCCGTGTGTGGGTCCTCGCCGTAGCGCTGCACAGCTTCCTCGATTAGCTCGACAACACTCGTCTTCACACGCGAGTGCACTGTAGCGGCCGATACGATGGCTTGAAGTGAGTATTGCTCTTGAAAATCTGCTCGCCGAGAAATACCATCGGCCACTGTATTAGCTTTCCCCGGTATGTACTTGAAAGGCACGGGATATTCACTCAACTCATCATACCAGCGCGCAATTCTACGCGAGATGCTCTTTTGAGAGAACACACTCTCCAGAGACTTGTGGTCGGTTTCTACCACGAATGGTTTGTCTAGAAGATAAATCCTCCACACTCGTAGCCTAAACCGTATCGCCAACAATTCCTTTTCCCTGATCGAATAATTCTTCTCAGCGCCCTTGTATTTTCTGCCCTGAAATGCTACTGGCCGCTCCACAACGCGCCCTTCATTCTCCTCCATCTGAAACAGTACACCTCCTATCGCGTAATCACTTGCATCCATTCGTAGATAGAAAGGCTTGTTAAAGTCAGCTATTGCAAGGACCGGAGTAGACGAAATTCGCTCCTTGAGATGTTCAAAGTGCTGAATATGGTCGGATGTCCACGCTAGTTTCGTCTTCTGTTGCTGACCCTCTTTAGTTTTTAGCATGTCAAATAGCGGTCCTGCATCACGCGCAAAGCCCTTGCAGAAACGCTGGACATACGTTGCTGTCCCGAGAAAAGACTGCAACTCCGATTTTGTCTTGGGTAGTGGCCACTGGCGCAACACCCCCACCTTTTTAGGGTCGATCCGCACTCCATTACGACCGATATAGTCTCCTAGGCACGGAATCTCCGAAGAACAGAACACACACTTACTTAGCTTGACGAAATATTCATTCTCTTCGAGTCTTGTTAAAACGTGATCGAGAGCCGCCAAGTGACTCTCGAGGTCGATACTCCGTGTGAACACATAAATGTCATCGAAATACGACAAGCAGAAGTCAGCTAAGTCCTTCAACAATCTGCGAATCCCTTCATTAAATGTGGCAGGTGCATTCGAGAGACCCATAGGTATCACCAAATACTCGAACGACCCATCTGCTGTCTGAAACGCTGTGTACTTAATGTCCGAATCGCGCATACGAAACCGGTAGTAGCCGCTAAGTAGGTCCATGCAGCTGTACCAATAACACCCTTGCATTCGTTCGAAAATCACATCTTTGCGGGGCATCGGTAACGTTCGCCTCACAGTGTGGTTGTTCATAGCGCGATAGTCATGAACTATTCGCCACCCGACGGGCTTCTTCACACAAAATGTGGGAGCTCCATGCGGAGACGAAGACGGCCGAATTAAACCTGCTTTAAGCATCTCCTCAACCCACGCTCGGATTTCTGCCTCTTGGGCGGGAGATTGTCGCCACTGTTGTCTGAATATCGGCTCGTTCGTATCTACTTCCATCCCATGCACGCCATGCGATTCTGGAGGCAAACCGCTAGGCAGCTTCTGCTTAAAGACTGGTCGATGTCGATTCAACACGGGGTACACCGGGTATCCGTCGTAATCTTCTACCTCGGTGAATGGCTTACCACTGTCCACTTGCTCTTTTTCCGTCCCAGGCCTTATCACAAACACGCACTCAATCTCATGGGGCTTCCGAAGTAGTCGCCGAAATTGTTTGCTGGTGATATATTTCGTTTCTCCACTAATTGCTGAAAAATATCCATGCTGGAAGTACCGGTTACCGGAATTAGCGGTGCTCCCACTCACGGAAAAACGCTGACCATTAATCTTGAGAGCTGGTCTTTGGGGAATTGCAGTCGTCCTTGGCTTAATTTTCTTTTTCTTCGAGACTTTGGGCTTGACGTCGCGCTCTACCGCTGAATTATCCCGCGGCTTAATCGTTTCTTCGATCCAATCAATCTCAGGGTTCACCCTTGTCAACCAAGGCATCCCAAGCAAGACATCAGAATTTTCTGGCACTGGCAGCACGAGAAAGTCTCCAACGTAGGGCGGGAACGACTCAATAAACAAGTGCAACCGGACGGTGCGTTTCTCAATTTTCATCTCTTGTTTGTTAGCCATGGTGATAGGTATGTCCACTCCATGGTCAACAATTCTCTTTTCCAAACCAGCTCTGCGGCAAAACTCTGGGCTAATCGCATCAATCGTGGCGCCACTATCGATAAAGTTGGAATTTGTGACGATTAAATCCTCGGGTTCGCACTGCATTGTACTGGTTGTGTGCAACAAGCAATAGTAGTCGTAGTCGAACGAACGAACATTACTTGCGCACAGCTTACTCTCCAGAAAAAGATATCTGCTTCCTTGATCTCCACTTGTAATGCAGGTATACATTGTCGACTCATTTTTCTTGTGTTTCGCTGTTTGTTGGTCGGCATCCTCTGTTTCTTGGTTATTTTGCTGGTTTTCGTCACACGCAGGATGTCGAGTCGTCTCATCACTCCCTGAGACCCTGCTGTCCTCATGCATCCCCTTCAGTCGGCTGAGCTTGCGGGTATGCCCACTCAATCGCTCAATATTGAGTGAGCTTACTCGTTTAACTGGTCGGTTTCCTCTGTCGACTGGTTGTCGGCGACCACCATGCGCGCAAACAGAGAATTTACTTTCTTGTTCGTTTTAAAGGGGCGTTTGACGGGATATTTAAACCAACAGTCCTCTTCTCGATGCGGACCACGACCACAATGGCCGCAGTTGCTGCTTGGTTTGGCGTTACTTCCTGCCGGTCTACCTCCGTTCCACGATTTACGAGCAACTTGAGGGAAGGTAGTCGTCTGCTGAGCAGCCGCAGTGTTAGCTCCTCCATTTTTGGATTTTGACTTGTTCTCGGTGGATCTGTGGCTGCTGTAGGTCTTTTCTTTCAGTCCCACTCAAGAAATCCTTCCCGAATCGCTTCATTCAAGTCTCTTGGTCGTTTACGCAGTATTTCGCGCTTCATTTGTGGATCCGATAATCCATTCAGGAACAGATTCATCGCTGTGAGTGAGTCAACGTGAACGATACGATTCAGTTCTTTGAACTTGTTTACGTAGCCAACATACCCATCAGTCTGTCTAATTGTTAGCAATCGGTTGCGCAATTTGTCTTGGAAGTTGGGTTCCATAAACTCCACTGTCATCTCCAACTTCATTGCAGTCCACAACTTGTGTGTACTCTCGTCGGTCATATACTGCTCATACCAGATGAGTGCATTCTTCTGCACACTCTGATTTAGTTCAAGCGCAAGCAAATCATCGTGCTGCAAAAGATCATAGCCTTTTTGACGAAAATATGACTCGAACTGGAAAACAAAGCTGTTCAATTTTATTCCATCGATATCTCCGACGAAAACAGGTGGCTTTGAATCCATCTTCCTCAAATTCAATCCACGAGATGAACTCACATCACTTTGAGCCACTGGAGTCGTCGCGTTATTGGTTTCACCGCTTCTGGGGTCTGTGTGCCTGATACCCGTGGTCTGTTGTGTAGTTGGCATTCCAAACGACCATGCAGGTTCCTCCGGAGCCGCTTGCCTCTATGGTGGTGTTTGAACTGTGGGTTGTGGTTGATTCGCTGCTCGAGCCAAACGCTGAGCATCTTCCGCGAGTTGCCTTACTTGATTGAGCCCTTCTACAAGGTTAGTCACGCTCTGCACTAATCCAGCCACTGTTTGGTTCATATCAGCAAACTCGGCTCTTATTCCAGCGTGCATATCCAGGATAGTAGCATTGATGTTATTGCTAAAAGCTCGAATATCGTCATGGTGCTCATCCAACCTGGCCTCCAGACGGTCGATTCGCTGGGTTTCGGCAGTCTGACGGTTTCCATCCAGCTGCTGTCGCTCAGGCGCAGTATCCCTTCGTAACATCCTGCGCGCAGTGTTTCGTCCTTGCATCGTTTCCAAGTTCTACAATGTCGCACTTTTCCAACTCACTAGTACAGTCATGTGCCCGGATAAAGAACACGTGGTATACTTAAAAATTCCAAGGTTAATAAAGGCCCGAAGGTTCGTGTTTCGACTAACCAGATAAAAACTAATGTATTAAGTTAACGGAGGATGAAACTAATGTCTTCTTTAGAAAGAAGACCAGAATGAAGCCAACAGTGCTCAATTACCTTGGGAGACAGCTCTCGCCATGCTTCTGCACACCATTCCACACCTTTTTGCATCCCAACCTTGTAGGGATTGTCGTCCGTGCCGTCATCTATCACCTCCAACACACGAAACATTTTTTTATTCAATACGGAGCGCTTCACACAGTAGATAATGCCTTGGTCGAGAGGCTGCAGCTTCGATGTCGTGTTGGGGGGCAGCTTTTCGACGCGGACATTAGTTAGCGTGAGCCCTTCCTCGGTATGCGACGACGCGTTGTACACAAGGAGCAACACGTGGCGATCTTCTGCTCGCATCGAGCTGTCGAGCTCTTGTAGCCATAACTGGTAGATACTTGTAGTCAAATGAGGATTGCTGGAGGCGCGCAACTTGCAAGCGATGCGCAAACGAGATATTCTCCGATGTCCTCGCTTCGGATTGTGTGATTGGCGGAATTTTTCCTACTTGCCTGTGGTTGGCGGAATCCTTAGCTTCAATCTACTAAATCAGTTCATTGGTCTTAATTGGCTGCACTGTCGTGATAATAGTTTTCGACAGGTGATAAATTGTGCGGCGTTCTTTATTCGGGCACATCACTGTAGTGAGCTGGAAGAGTGGATGTGGTAGCACTTAGGCAGAGGAAGTCTTAAGATCGTTCGTGGGGATGCCCAAGCTCACGTCTTGAAAGCACTCCGATGTATCGCCAAGGTGTCCGGGATTTGCTCCTGAGATCACCAAGGTGAGGAGTCCACACTTGCTTGGCCAGAGCAGGTCGACTTTATTATCCTCTGTTGATTCCGGAATGAGCTTGGCGCTCATTCACTGTTCCCTACACTAACTCTGTTATTACATGCATTCCTAGGTCCTCATGGGTTCACTTCGCTGGCTGGCTCCTCCTCTGGTTGCTTGTCAAGGGCATCGACCCTTCAACTGACTGCTGCTACTGTTGCTCGGAACCGCTGAACTATCACCTTGACACTACTGTAATATTTACAGTAGCTAGCCGCCAATAGTCCAATTTCAGTCAGCTCGCGAGATCCCACGAAAATCTCGTGACATCTCCTTTGTCATGAACCGCGCGGCTCGCATCCTGCAGCTGCTGGGACCATCGCTAGCTGGAAGATGGTGGTCGACACGCCGCGCTTGAGCTTCTTGAAGTCGGAAGGAGACATTTTGCCTGCAAATATTCAGTATAAGAGTGGGATTCTCCAGAAGCTGAGCTGCGGAACTTGAAAGATTCGTGCTGCTAATATTAACTGAACCCCCATGAAAATCATTCCTTGGATTTCTGACTGCAACCCCCTAATGTAATTAGATGAAATTATCCGGTTAAAGATCTTGGATTGGGTGAAACTAGGTGTATGGATAATTCGTTGCAAACTCTTGTGATCACCTGCCTTTGTATCGTAGTTACAGACATTTTAATGTGATGAAAACACACAGTTGTGTTTGTCAGTGAAAATTGTATTTTTCAGGAACCTTAAGCTTGGAGGGGCAGCGCATACACATAGACATCTTCTCTGCACTAGCTATAACGACGGGAAACATGCCGGATACAGCAACGACTATGCTGTCTACAACATAATGTGCATATCGACAACCAGGATGATCCAGGAGATCCATAATGGCAACAGTGATGACATCTACTGTGTCCGTCGGTAGCACTTGAGCGCCGCCGGAACCAAGTAGGTTATCATTTAGATATGAAGTCACTTTTCATCTTTCCAGGAAATACAATACTGACAACTACCTGGGAGTCAGGCCAGCTCCCCAGCAGTATCTTCGTTTCCTACGAACATCACACCCTCAGTCGATTGATTGGCACTGTCGTAATCTTACATCTTGAGAAAACCAGGGATGT
This sequence comes from Phytophthora palmivora, assembly GCA_008079305.1. NCBI lineage: Eukaryota > Oomycota > Peronosporomycetes > Peronosporales > Peronosporaceae > Phytophthora > Phytophthora palmivora. The sequence continues at coordinate 11,051 of VOQZ01000323.1, read as the reverse complement.
ACTGTTATTTCTCACGTTATTCGACCAGCGACACTAACGCCTAATTCTTACAGCCACGGAGCCCATCCCGGAAAGAGCATACACAGATTGTGTGGATCTTGTGCTGCGCCTATGAGCTGTTTCACCTGTCCTTCAATGCTTAGAGCGCTACCGTTTGGGTCCTCATACCCCTCGAGCTTTTGTTTGACACGAATTAAAGCGCGAGCTGCAGCATCAGTTCCTCCAGGCTCCGCATGCATTTCCTCTTCTGCATTCCTGTATCCAGATCCATTTACAGTACCACTGCTATTTGACTGGACCGATCTCCGCGAGCGCACAGATTTTGTACCATCCTGCTCTCCTTCTTGGATCCGTAGAGCTTTCAAAGGTGACAACGTCCAGCGATAAAGTGGGTCGTGCACGAAAACCTCAAGGATAGTCACAACTGAAGCACTCTTCTTGCGCAACAGTTGCAGTGTAACCTCACAGCAGCGCGTAAAGACCCCGTCTACACCAGAAACACCCATGCCGTCGACCATGTCTCGTGTGAGTCGAAAAGGAACTGTCTCTGGTGTGTAAAGTGCCATGCCCTGGTCAAATACGACGCCGAAGTCAATGTGAACGAGTTCGCCAGTCTCCTCATGGATGAGAATATTCTGCGAGTGTCGATCTCCAATACCCAGAATGTACCCGACGATGGACGTCACGGCTGCACTCCGAACGTATGCCAGGCGACGATGATACCAAACAGCTGCATCTGGAAACTTCTCCAAGAAGAAGTGATGAAAGACTGGCGTGAAATTAGCCTGGATTTCCAAAAACGCTGGCAACTTATCCGGAGCATTTTTTAGGTACTGACGACACTCAGTATGCTTCCATTCATGAGGATGATAACGTTCATGCGCAGATAGCCTTTTAGATGTTCGGCTGACAAGGTATGACCCCCAGGGTATTGTGTTTTCCACCCATTCGAGCACTCCTGCAATGGGAGATAGCGGAACCACTCGATATGTACGTAGTCGTAATTTGCGTTTACGAGTTTCTTTTTCTCCCATCAAGAATTGGTTCATTGTTTCGAACGCTTGCTCGATTACAAGATCTTGCCGAGTGTCGTCTTGGCCCTTCACTAACTGTTTGTACCGTTCACCATCCGAGCCGTAGCAGTAGATGATTTTCGGTCGATGAATGCCGCTGTCCGTGATGGAGAATTGTGGCTCAAATGAATACATCCGAGCCACATTCGAGTAGTCCATATCAACTTGCGGCGTAATATGGGATGTAAGCACTGCAGGCATCACGACAGAAGCTCCACGTCGAGCACGAACACGAAGACACTGATCGAAGGGTGTTATTCCGGATCTTCCTGAATTCGTTTCAAAAATTGTCACTTTCGAGAGTGGAATTTTCTTTCTCTGACCGTGATATTCACTTGTGTCAAACAATGCTAATTGAACGTACGCATTGGCCATGCTGTCCAGTGACTCAAGTAGCTCTCGCTGTTCTGATTTCATCAACTCGACCAGATACACTTTTGCTCCTTCCGCCTTCGCATCTCCAACGTTTGTACGAAACTGCAACGCTCCTTTTCCTTCCACGTCTCCACTATTCTTTAATGCGATTAGCTGTACTAGCGTGTGATGTGGGTGCTGGACGCTCAACTTCATGACAAGCTTATGAAGAGTGGTTTGGAATGTTCCTGTATCGCTTGAGTTGCTAATACGCGAGATAATCTGATACGATAATGGCACGAACTTGTAGGACGGTACCATGTCGATGACCTCCTCTATAACGACTCGATTAATATCAGCTTTTCGTTGGTTGTTAAACCATAGCGATAAAACACGAAATACCATGTCCAGTTCAGCCTGTGTTGATAGAGTCAACCCCTTACCGTAACTACAAAGAGCACCCATCAGAAATTGATCCACTGACGCTTCCACTTTTGAGCGTTCGTTCATATCATGCACAACCTCTTTATTCAGAGCATGAATGTGGGCTCGATTTTCGTTTTGCATGGTCTGTTCCATTGTTTGCAGTTCTTGCAGTTCATCGTGTCGCGCCTGCACCACTTTTTTACCTGTCAACCACTCTCGCGATGTTACCCGCGTACTCACTTGCTGGTACATCGCAGCCATAAACTCGGCAAGAGCAAAATACGCCTTTGCTGCATCTCTGGACCGCTCTGCCACTGCTGCAGAATCCATATTGTTAATTATCTCGGTTGCCTTTTGAAAGAACTCCTCAAGAATTACTTGGGAACTCTCAGAACGTTGAGACGCAATCCATTTCCCTGTGATTGTCAGTACTTTGACTTGTAACAACTGCAACGATACTACTTCGATCGCAGATAGAGATTGATCGTCCAATGATGAAGTCAGTTCAGAGGATACCTTTTTGCCAATCCAAATCGCACTACGAGCCTCCCGCTGCTTCCACAGTAGTTTCGCCTTCTGTATTTGCCACTGCATTTTCTCGTATCTACTTAATGCGCAACGTTCATCGAGCTGCTCGAGTTTGAGCAAGGCTCTATAAGCCACCGCTACGCGCCCACCTCTTCGACTTAGCGAGGCGAGGTCCAAGTACAATTTGGTGAGCACATGTGCATCGTCTGACGGTCTTGATACCTGAAGAAGGATTTCTTCTAGGACTAGCAGGTTTTCAGTCTTGTCGAAGTCATTTTTAATCTGCTCACGTCGCTGTTGCCATCGATTAAGCAAAGGCATCACTGTCAACGCTTCGACTTTGGGACCAGCAAATCCCAGGGATGAAGAATATGCCCTGAATCCTGTCGTAGTTGCCGTGGGAAATTTTGGGTTTTCTCTAGACAAGTTTGACTTTTGAATATAATCTGCCAGTTCTTCAATTTCATGGATAGCCTGTAGATGAACCAGTGCCGTGTACGAATCCTTCGTACTCTCAAATGAGTGTAAACTTAATTGAACAGATCGCAATACATGTTCTTTTGCCTTTGCCATCACATATTGCAAATGCGTAAAATCTTCATGGGCTATTGCTCGCAAACCTTGAAAAATCATTTGCTGTTGCGAAAAAACATTCGAAACCGTTGTTTTATTGCCAGTCTTGCGGTTGTTCAAAGTTTCTCCTGCTATTGAAAGTCCAGGAAGTACAGTTTCCCACTGCAAGTTCGTCCAGGCGAGTTTGTACTTATGTTCGATGGCTTGAGCAGAACCAGAACTATAATTTTGAGAGGGAGAGCCATCTCGCTGAAACGACTTCAGATAACCTTTAAGCAAATGATTGTATCCGAGCGATTGCAGAGATGTGAGTATACCTTCTACAAGACGAGGTGGATTATTGCTTCTAATATCTCCGGTGCGCAACTGCTGATTAGAAAACTGCAGGGAGACATCATAAAGTGGAAGAGCCTTGTCGTATTGCCCTTCACGATTGTACGTAACCAACTGCGACTTCAGTGTGCTACCATCATTGACACCATACATCCCGTCATCATCGCTATCAAAACTATAAGCCTCCACAAGTATGCCTCGAAGTGTATTTACCGTTTCGTCGTTGTCCAACGAAGATAGCGAGGTGATTTTACCACCCTGTTTCTTTTCCAACCACATTTCCACATATTGCATGGCTGAGTACGGCATGTTGACTCGTACGGCAGCCTCTGCTACTGTGAGGAGATTAACGTTAAGCATACAGTCATATGCTAGTTCATTCAGTCCGGTAGTAGCCGAAGTTGAACCAGTAGTCGAACGCTTGGAGCTTTTTTCCTTGTTATTGCTTGTCAGACCTTTTCGCTGGCTTCTGCCATTTGCATCCACAAATCGAGTTTTCTTAGTCTCCCGGAGAAAATTTATGGCGTGAATAACAAGCTGCACAGCTTGAAGAGGCTGAGGATTGTTTTGTTCTGGTCGATGCCCTCCCATCAATGCCGTACGATGACTATCTGTTACACCTCCAGTTTTCCCAGTTAAGACATATGTGACTCCTTCATTAACAGCCTTTAATAACCGTGAAGTCTCCTTTGCATCACTGGTCTTTGTCGTATCATCAATGTGTATTTCATCATCAGGTTTTCTTAAAATGTTTTCGAGGGCATATGGAAAAAGGAATACTGCCATGTCAACCCGAACAGCACACAACGTCGAACAGGCCCTCAACACAGGATCTGTAGATTCTCCAGTCAGACATGCTGTTAAAGAACAAATCCACGCTTCAAATCCAAACTCTTCAGCAGATGTCCATAACTCCATTAATTGCCGAAACGTTCGCCGCGGTGTGAATTCCCAAGCTCCGCATATTGTAGATGCCGAAGACCAATTGGACGGTGACGAACTTTCAAAAGGTTCCAGAAACGCCTTCAATTCGCCATCTTTACTCCGAGCTAATGCAGATACGCCCTCAGCAATATTAAGCACAGCTTTCAGGGTCTTCTGCGTTACTTCAAGTACTATTGGCTCAATATTCCCAAGTCGTGCTCCCTCGAAAAAGAGTGAGCTTAAATAGGTGAGCACATCTTCGTGCATCACTAAACTGTATGTAATCTTCACCTCTCGGAGTGAACCTCTATGGAAGTGTCTTCGATACAAACGAGATAAATCACCTTCTTGTTCGGCTGGACTTAATTCATACTCACTAGCATCGAGTGCTCCAAGCTTCCCCAAAGCATCTGCAAGACCCGCACAATTATTGCTGTTCTGTCCAAATGCACCGGAGGAGCTAAGGTACAGCAAAGTATGGGCAAGTTTGCCATACAAAGTTTTGCCTGATTTACTTGAATCTCGTACAGTATCGATGCTTGCAGTAACCGCTGACAGACGCACATCTGTATGAGATTTGGTTGAGTATTTGGCCGAAAAGTTCCTGCGAGTTTTCTCTGTACTCACACTCAGCATTCCATTAAATGGCAGCGGGCTGTAAAACTTAGCTCCACGCGATTTCTCCCTTTGAATGAACAGCTGAATCTGCTGTTTAGCTAGATCCCGCCTGCCAGTACCAGTGCCAGGCGATACATTCACTTGATTCTTTTCTTCACTCTGACTTGCCTCTGACGACACAATCTTTCGACTGCTTATGATCAGTGTGTTTAGCTTGTCAAGGCTCGCTGATATCCCATCGGGGACTATGTCAATTTCAAGGGCATACTTGCCAAGTCCGCTACCCAAGTCACTACACACCGCAAAAATTACCCACTCTAGCTCTGCTTGGTCATCAGCGTTCAAGCATAATACCCCCATCTCTTGCTGAGTCGACGCATTACACTTGGACAGAATATCGCTGATTTCTTGTACAACAAAACCAAGATACTTTCCAAACATGTCAGCTTTTTCATGAAGCACTCACAACTTTCACGAACTAGAAGAGATAGCACCCTTCCGATTCTTCGCCGATTCCTAATGGCCAACTTCTTGATTATCTGAAAGCAAATCGAAAGTAGTAGATGTTGTAGTACAGGGCTTTCTTCGACTGCAGCACGAGTTTCTACGACAAAGATCTGAAAGCACTCCACGGCACACACTGCCCTCGGATCATGAAGTTCTGACCGTAATAGAAGCACATAAAATTCGCTTAGCAAATCTGCCATATTGATCAGTTTCCAATCGAATTCCGAGTACTTTTCTGTCATGGTCTTCAGTGCGTCTCTCCACAGATCACTCTGGGTAATCAATTCATCATCGTTTCCCTGAATTATATTCCAGACTGTAAACCGCGCCATCTTGCTTGCAATATATCCGAGATGCGACATTGACAGGGTATACATTTGCGCCCGTTCTTCAGCTACTATAATCATCTGATGGGCCAATTGTTTTAGCGCTGGGTCAGGATGGGCCAGTAATAAAAAAGAATAGGCAAACAGATCGGAGGTTACTTGTGCGCCAATTTCCGAAATCACATATTCAGGCGGTCTCTCGCTCTTCTGGTTGTCAACGAAACAAGAAACAAGTTCGTCCACAAATTTGAACCGTTCCTCATTCTCGTTCGTGCTGTTTCCTGAAATGAAGCTGTGGAGAACGCCAACAGGGAGAATCATGTCCAGTTTCTTCAAATACTGCATTCGTCGAGCATTTGCATCTAGCTCCTCACCAAGGAGGGCAGGCAGCGGAAACTGCTGCATCAAAGTTTTACCGTGAGGAAGAGGGGCTAATGGATTACACTTCATCCACCCCGTGCTGTCGTCTTCCTCTTGGTGTGTTGATCTGTGACTCGTCACAATGAAGCGATGCCACAAGCCACAGAAGTGGTCGTTCAGCAAACTTGACACGTTTGTATAACCGTAAAATTCTGCAATAGCTGCCAACCACCGTGAAATTAGCGACGGTGTTCCAACACCATATAGTGATACTGTCATTGAAGCCATCTCGACGCAAGCATTAAGAACTTCTGGGAGCGCTGATTGAGACGAGCACGCACTCACGTACAAACTCAGCAACACAGATAAGCACGTGTCCATGGTAAGTCTAGGGTCAACAATTTCTTTTCTTGACAAACGACGTTGATCCCCTGTATCATCGGTTGTTATATCAGCGGCGGACGGCGCATCTAGTAAAATTTCCTGTACATTGAAGAAGTGCTTACATATACTTTCGCCACCCTCTGGATACATGTAATACACAGATTGAAGGCACCGTGCCGCGATGAAGCGTACACTTGTGTCACTGTCAGTTAATCCAGCCACACATGCTTCCTCGAAATATTTAAATTCACGCGAGTTGAGGCGGAAAAAAATCTCCAAACACTGCAATTCAGCTCGCCGTGCCAACCGTAAGCTTTTTTTTAGTGCGATATTGGACATCGACCCTAAATGTCTTTTCGCGCACTCCACTAGAACCACAGGAGGTGATTCATCATGCTGGTATTTCCGTGTCTCGTGTACCTGACCAGCGAGAATCAACACAGATAAAACCTGAGATAGAAAAATTGCCGCTCTGCAATTTCCACCTCGTGTAGCTGAGAGCGTGTGGGCATCTCGCGTGCCTTTCTCCGCTGCATAATCAATTAATGTGACAAACGCTTCCAGGCTGTCGGAGCCAGTCACACCACAGAGAAGAACTGCAATTGCCAAAACGAAATCAGGGTCAAATTGAATCGTCTGCACATGCTTCTTCACCGATGAGAGCCCGCTATCTTTTTTTAATAGCAGGATGACACGGAAACACCACAAGCCAATACTCTTTTGAATAACGCGAGAAGGAGAACGGTCACGAGCAATGTCGTCTTCCTCACTAGAAAGTAAATAACGACACAGCAAGTCAGATAATCAGAACATACCAAGATAAATTTTGTAAAAACGCACCCATCATCCATAGCATCCCATGCGTTTCGTGTTTGCTGGAGTGGTTGTTGTGAAGGTGTCAGATGGCTAGATGCTGATTCCCAGCGAGACGTGTTGCGTAGTGAAGTGAATCCAGTACGAGGACGAGGCAGTGTCGGAGCTCTAACTGGAGTGACATCTCCACCACTAAGACAAGCAAGCGATTCCTCTAGCATGTTGACTACGGCTCTAATTGACGGACGGAGGTCTGGAGGAGTGCGTAGTTCTATTGGATCTGCCGAGGGATGACGACATTTCTCAAGCGTTTGTCGGCCTTGCGATACCAAGATAATGGTGTGTAACCTTCTTAATATGTGCACCACACTCTCCGACATCGATTGGCTTTGTTGTGCTTGTTTCATCAAGCTTGGTTTCAAATAGTTTGCAACAATTTCAAAGAAATCTTTTACTAGCGGAAGCACGCGAAGGTGGTTCTCCGTTCCCAAAGAGCTTTCTGATTGCAATCCATACTCATTAGCGTAAAGTGCCGAGAGAATGAGACCAACCTATCAGCCATAGCAAGGAACAAGTAGCCGTTAGAGATTGACACGATACGGTACATCCACCAACATTTCATAGCAGTCTTACATCGAGCGAGTTTGCTAGTAAGCGCAAACCTTTTACTGGATTACATCCGTCAGAAGGCAGCTTGCTTGATATTTCTGATAGCAAATCGGAAAACGAATTGGCAACTTCTGTACGGAGTACCTTTGCTGTCTCAATTGAGATAGATTGACTGTAAGTATCGGTACAACAACCATCAGGAAGGATATGGTATGTATCTTGCGTTGGAATCATCTTTTGCAAAAGACAAGTTGGTAAAGCAAGTCGCTCAAACTGATCGTCAACCTGGGTCGCACACGATTTAACCCCATCGCACCAGCTTGCACTGCCATCCCCAATGAGTTCACCAGCAAGCGCGTTAATTGATAGCGAAAATGCGGTTGGCTTGATACCTGTCGATTGTGGGAATTCCATGGAAAGGCAGTTAAGGCCACTTTCAAGCATGCAGAAAGCCACACCAAAGCCATTGAGTTCCTCCCCAGTAATGGAGCTATCGCATTCGTTCATATCTCTTGCAGACAGCTTGCGGATCAATTCAGGTACGAAAATTGTTTCCCTAGCGTTTACTGAAGGGCTCTTTAATCCAAAGAAAGCTTGGATGACAGAAGCATATACCATCGAAGACACTTCCGTTTGATAATCCACTTTTGTGAATGAACTTGCTGAGTTTCCAGCCATAGTTGTGTTCCTTCGAAATACTTGCGCACGAAGATGATCAAACAGCGATCGAAGAAGTCGTGACTGCACCGATTCATGTTCCATTCCAACTATTTCTTCGCCAAGGGATAAGGAATATGGCTGTTGTGACGCTGCTATGGATGAGTCAGCCCCCCTTGGTAGCTGCACATGACGGAGAAGTGAAAGTAGAATGCACATGGAAGCCATCGAAGTTCTCGCGTATGGTCTCATGCTATCTCCTCGAGCAACTGGGGTATCAGCGCTTGGTTGTCTAAAAGCAGGCAAATTCCACAAATCTGTACTGTTCGCTTCAATTATTTCCACAGAGACAAGGTCAAAAGAAATACAGCAATTGAGTAGTGTTAGGACAGCATCACCAGCTTGACCTCGCATTAATCCTATTCCCTCGGTAATGCGGGAATATGGAAGTTCCGGCCGAAGTAAATTTCTCCACACATTCATCCAGTGTTCTTTAAAATTATCTCTACACTCTTCGCGATGGCGAGCTGAGAGAGTGGCCATTTGAATCAAAATCTGTAACGTCAATGCTTGCCACTTGCTCACTTCTTTCACGATCAGCATATCACCAAGCTTCTGCATCACCATCATCAAGTCTCCAATGCGATTTATTACGTAGTAATCGCCATGGCGACTCAAAATTGATAGAAGTAAGAGTAGCCAAGCGCCTGAGTCATTTGTCTGCTTCGTTTCAGTCCGCTTGTTCTGGGATAAGTTTCTTGATAAATACGATACTGTCGTTGAATGCCGTTGTGATACTGGAGAAACAGAATTTGATGTCACAAACTGGGTATCTGTCCTTGGGCAGTCAAAAAACTGCTCAATGACAGTCTCCCATGCTAGCACCGTTACGATAGATCTCGGACGCTTGCTACCAACAACAACTTGGTCAAACAAGCCATCGTCCTGCGTTAACGTATCATTGCTCTGCATCCGATCTGACACCAAGCAGTCGTGGTGGAAAATGATGTCTGCTGCGCAGGCCAAATGGCGAATCCCTAGGTCATCGATACCCAACGCATTGCCCAGTCGTTGTTCTCTCGCTGAATTGAAATGCGTCACTAACAAATTGATTTCGTCAGTTCCCATCGCCACATGAACCAGTTTCTTCATTTCACGCAATAGCTTCGTCGGTGTCAAATAACAAAAACTTGGCTCTGCAGTCACATTATGTTGGTATAACTCGAAAAACAGCATCAGGAACTCCGCCGGAGCACCTCGAAGACCATTCTTTCTAGCTTTATTCGACTTGACAATAAATTCTAGCACCGTGACTCCACGATTCAACAAATACGGGCCAATCGATCCAAAGTAAGCTCGCATCAAATCAGTCAATGTCTCTAATAGCGTCGACGCAATCACCAGAAGTAAACTATCAGCTTCTTTCTCCATCGATTTTCCTTTTCCCACTTCAAACCACTGCTCAATCACCCCCACCACTCCAGACAGTAGTTCCCGTTCCTCGCTGTTTTCATTCAAGTCAAATAGGCAATTCTTCAGCAAAAATCTAATAACTCTGGCTCTTGTTGCTGCTGTGGCTGTGTCTCCAATCAAGTCGCTGTCAAGCGTAGGCGATATGCTACCCAACGCGAGGTCCAACATGTTCTTCCAGTCTTTGTAGTCCAACACAGCACAATAGACTTTATACTGCACTAGAACCTCCACAGTGAGCCATGCCTCCTTGTCCACGAGGGTCTCGAAGCTGCGGTCGAACTCAATGGACGTCTGACGGTCGATTACAGCTACTGAGAAGGTGAACAACTGGCAAATGCAGTCGCGGCCATTCGGGTCCAAGTGGAGCAAGGGGCCGTCAGCTGCGACGTGTGCCGTCTCCAGCTCCGTTCGTAGATAGTGCCAGTAGCGCAGCTGTGGCATCTTAGGACGCTTCGTCATCTTGCGCTTGCGGCCAGCGCCACCTAAGTCCAGATACACGCGCATCTCCTCCTTGAGTACATGTAATAGACAGTTGAGCACATAGCCCCAGCTACGCCAGCGGTGCACGAGTTGTCGGACACGGTCGTCACTTAAATAGGACTGCATCTTCTCGATGGCGCTGGACACGCCTTTGGAGTTCTTGACGCTGCGTAATTCATTGCACAGCGCGGAGAACTTGCGCCACTCGGCGTCGTTGTCCGCCATGACGGCGAGGAATGCGGAATCACTTAGAGAGCATTTATGACAGTTAGAGAGAGATGCTTCTAAAATGTAACTTGCTGCTATGATCTTGAAAAATGACAGTATAACGTAATGTAGACATACATCTTGTACTTGAAGTAAATGAAGCGATTGCCTTGATTGTAGCATTTACTGGTTCCGTTCTCCTACATCTAGCATCAATACCCTACGGACAGCCAGCATCAACTGCACCAAGAATGCAAACCGCGAACTAGCTCAGAATCAAAGATCCATGGAAACCGAAGCACGCAGCTACGCTTACTGTAGGCCGAGTAGAACACCACCGTTGCCGCCGTCCTGGTTGGGCAGGTACGTGACGTGCGCGACTTGGCAAGCGTTTCAGCGATCTCAC